>JBAMBL010000634.1:0-42877 GCA_037043405.1 Drosophila subquinaria
TGGGTTCAAGTTTGATTCGGTCAACATAGATTTATTCAAAACAACAAAATATACAAATTTATGTACAACTGAGACTAAAACTTGAGCATCTTAATCTTAATTGCATTGAACACATGAGTAAAGTGTGGGCCTGAGTGTTTTCTGTTACTTCTGTTAAGCGTCTATTGCTTTTCCAATGTCTTGTCGTCGAGCTTTGGCTCCACATTATGATGTTTTAGTGGTGGTGGCACCTTGTAGGGTCTTATGAACTTGATGCTCGTTTTGAGGGCATCGCACATCATGTTGCTGGGCAGCAGGCAGCGAAGAAAGACGTACGTTAAATACCCTGTGATGCCCCAGATGCGATGATGATCGACAACAAAGACGGGTCCACTGTAACCGCTCCTGAATTGCGTGTGACGCGTCGCTGATGGCAATATTAGTGATTTAAGCGGTATACTTATGGCCTCCTCGACCTCGTCGTAGTTCAATTTTAGCTCGGAGATGTGAAAGTCATTCACTACGCCGACCACCGGCACAATGGCGGAAGTTCGTGGCAGCAGGA
Organism: Drosophila subquinaria; assembly: GCA_037043405.1. NCBI lineage: Eukaryota > Metazoa > Arthropoda > Insecta > Diptera > Drosophilidae > Drosophila > Drosophila subquinaria. The sequence continues at coordinate 545 of JBAMBL010000634.1, forward strand.
TCGGATTGGATTCGCCCCAAATTTGTACGCGGTCTCGTGGAAGACCAATCTCCTCCTCCGTCTCTCGCAGGGCACAGTCCAGAAAGCTGGCATCGTCCTCGTCACGTTTGCCGCCTGGAAATGATATCTGTAAGCTGTGGCTACGCAAGTGCCGGGATCGGCGGGTGTAAAGCAACGATATGGCATTGCTATGGGAATTGGACACAGTTGACATGAGGATCTATTGATAGAATATGCTGCAGTTCCTACTCACGTGTCACGCTCCACGCACAGCGCTATGAGCACAGCAGCTGGCCTCTTCTCGCGCTTATTGTGCGCTATCGCTTTGGGCTGTGCGAAGGTTGGTAAATTGCGCAACTTGTCCATGCACTTCTGTCGCTGCTCGTCCGCCAGGAGCAGCGTCAAGTCGGCGTTTGTGAGCATTTTACCAACTGGAGCGATGCTGTGACTATTTCTTCCCAATTGCCGCCTTGTCAGCTGCAGCAGCTGATTTTGTATCACTTCAGAGCATATCATTGCTGCGTAAACAATTCAGTTTGTGATGTAAACAAAGCAGAACAAATCTGCATTGAACTTTGGATCGGCTGGCAACTGGTAGCGATCAGCTGTTTTTGCTAGCGCCAAATAATTCATATGTTATCGATATATCGACCAGAACGATACTTTGAATTTTTGATTAGATAATAACGTTTTTTTTTTATTTAAATCACAGAGAGGGTTGGCTGCAGTGTTACTATTTAAAAGAGAACAAAAAAAAGAAACAAAATAAAGAGGAACAAAAACAATGAAAAATAGATAAATTTAGTACAGTGGCTCACAGCTTATTTCAACCAGTGTTCGATTGAACAATTCAACAGTGGATGGCAATGTTTACGCAAACATCATTTGTCAAAAGTTTCCGTAGTGCAAACAAATGGTAAAAATGTCGAAGAAATTTTTGCTGGAGCTTATTTATTGCATGCAAAGTGAACCAACACTGTGGCATGCAAAAAGCGAGCCATATAAGAACAAAACTATGCGAAACAAGTCTTTTTTTCTCTAAATAAATATGTATAGCCATCAAGGCAATGACTGTATCGTTATCCGATAACATGTTTATTCTCTGAAAATTTTCTACAAATGATGTTTGCAAGTAATGTTTGAAATAGTTAGTGGGTAAATGCAATTCTTGTTCGACGAACAGTTCGTCAAACAAATTCGACTGTGGATACCCTGCTTAACACTTCATTCAGTGCTGCTAAATTTGTGTTTGATTATCAGCCTTGAAATTGCTGTCATCGCCTAAACGTTTTAACTCAGGCGTAAATGCTAGCAGCCTCAGTTGTGTTTTGCAACTCGTTCCGAAAGGTTCTCCCATTTTTTTTTTTTTTTTATAAAATGGACAAAAATGAAAATGAAAACTCAACTTTGAGCTGCTAGGATAAGTCTAATAGGCAATTTACACCGAGACCCGTTTGGGGCCGTAACATACATACATATATAAAGGCTCTGCGGCGAGCGGGTCGGTATCAATAAACAAAAGTTTTGATGCAATGTTTTCTAAGCATAGAAATTATAATATTTGAAACAAAAAATTAAAAAAATTGCTTAATTCAATTACGCAATGTGACAAACAAATGTTCCTTATAGGTAGAATAATTTCTCCGACAAGTTGCTTGAAGTATCGCGCTGAAAGCTTTGGCCAATCATGAACGCCATCTTATGAGCATACAAACAGCAGGCAGGAACTCGAACAGTTAAAGGCCAGTTATAATACAGAAAACAAAGTTTATAAGTTAATCGTTGTATGATATCAGGACCATAATTTGAATTATCCTGGAGAACCACAAAATGCGTTGGGGTTACAGTTCCCTGGCGAACCATTGAGACAACCAAAAGAAATCATGCATATGAGATCTATGTCGTAATAGATTTGTCAACTACAGTTCCAGGCAGGGATTAAAACCGAAACGAATGTCGGTTCCAGTTAAAATTTCGGTTATGTTCGTATTTAGGTTTTTGGTTACCGGTTACGAAAAATCTTTCAATAAAGGTTTCGTAACGGTAAACCGGTTTTTGTATGTTTCGGTTTTGAAATACCGGTATGGTTTCGGCTCACAAAAAAAAATTTTTTGCATTCCCACATTTATTAAACATATTCTTCAGTTTGATGTAGTTTAGTAGCATTTTAGCAAAAGGGTGCGCCCAGGTTGAGGTGACTTGTAAGCTTTTAGATCAATTTGACCAGATCTCCATCTACATAGAAATAATACTCCAAATCTAAGAAGTCCTTAGAGGACTCAGATGGCGGGGATTGAGCCGCGGGTGGCTAGACTTGAGCCGCGGGCGAGTCGACAGAAAGCAGGCGTTCAGCGAGCGATCCCCGGAACCTATGGGCTTTGTCGAGTCCAGCAGCTTGGATTGCCAATTTGGCCCGGGTAGCTCGCCTGCTAAGCCCTTTGGCCCTTAAAGCATCCAGAAATGCCGGGCAGCTGTCCCAGTTAGCTCTATGACCTGCTCCACAAGTGGGCAATCCCTGGAATCATGAGAGCCTGCACACTTGCAGCAAACGTAGTCTGGATTGATGCAGTCACTAGATATGTGGCCATAGCCCTGGAGCAGTTCATGCGTGCCGTGACCGCTACGAAACCCAAATTGAAAATTCGGTACCGCATCTGCATCTTCCAGTTCAATCCGAATTCTTCGTAGAAGAAGACGTTCAAAAAGCTTAGCTAGCGTCGAAAGTAGGCTGATGGTTACCCAGATTTGTGGATCATTGTGATGAGCGCCGCTTTCCGGAATACGGAAAAAGAATGATATTGTTAAAAAGATTAAGAAGGTACGCAATTCCTGCGATGGGAAAGCCTTCAGCATGCGGCCATCAATACCAGGCGATTTCCTAGGCTTTAAGGGCTTTATCTCTGAGGAGACCTCTTCCAATGAGAAAGAAATGTGGTCCGGAATGTCCGAAGCCAAACTTGAAATCTTGAAAGACTCGATGGGAGAAGGAAGAGAAAAAGGAGTAAATCTTTCCTCAAGTTCACGGCCAAAAATGCTGGCTTTCTCAGAGTCCGACTTGCTCCAGCCTTGGTCAGTTTGAATAGCGTAATAAGAAGGCGCTTGTCTTTTGATTCCCTTGGTTAAGTTCCAGACATTGCCATGCCCTCTAAAAGGGTGTCGCAATGACGACGCTTATCCTCCGTAATAACGGGCCGCATACGTCTGGAAAGCATCTTCCAGGCGCGGTTGTCCTCAAAATCTCATTCTCCTTCAGAAGGGCCAAAGCCTCACCTGAAAGTGGAAAGATTCGACTCAGAGGGTTGACAGAATCAGAGCCACGATTCTGGAAATCTGCAGAGATGACTTCGATGCACCGGCTTAAGTGGACAATGCCATCATCAATATCCCCAGGAGATTGAAAGGAGCGGTCGGCGTCTAAAATACCTTGAAAAAGGAGCATGTTAGTTTTCTTCGGCAGAAGTGAAACTCTGTTGCGCAGAAAAACGACATCATGCTGCAAAAAAGCAACCAATGGCAAGTGGTCGGAACTGAGATCAAGCCGGCTCTCCATGAACAAATTCCTGTCTGGAATTCCTTTATATATGGCAAAGTCGAGATTGCTGGGCGAACCTCGCCTGCCATAAGGAAAGTAAGTAGGGGCCCCTGTTGCAAGGATGTTCCAGTTCTGAGATTGCGAAAGGTTGGCGATAGCTCTGCCTCGCTTGCAGGAGTTCCGACTGCCCCAGAAGCAGTGTCTTGCATTAAAATCCCCGCCGATAGAGAACCTGGGACCAAGTCCTACGAATATGTCCAAAAGTTGTGCATCATCAACCGTTTCTTGCCGACCGCCAGGATTGAGATAGATAGCAGCAATCGTTAGATCCGAATTGTTACCAAGGCTGATTGCAACAACCTGCGCATTGTCTAGAGACGTGAAGGACAGCGGATGATGAATTAAATTAGAACGAATGATAATAACAGCACCACCACGTCCAACATCGCTGGGGTGGTTCGCTGCGTAGATTGAATAGCCAGTAATTTTCAAAAATGTCCGGGAGGTTGTGTGACTCTCACTTATGAGCATGATGTCAATGTTCTCTTTGATTAGAAATTGAACGAATTCCAGCTTATGATGGCTGAGACCGTCCGCATTCCAGATGCCAATTTTTAGTGAATTCAGTACAGGTCCGTATTGACGAAACCGAAATCGGATATAGGCGGTTTGTCAAACAAATCCTTGAAATATAGTTTGAGCTGGTTTTCCAAAGGAGTCAGCCTATTTTCCAAGGCCGAGTTCTTGAGAATGAATTTCTCCACCAAGCTCGTGAAGGTGAGATTCTCTTTGCGAATATCCTGGAGTTGGATTGAAAAGCGCGATTGAATTGAAGCGAAACCAGAGCGCACAGCTTCCAAACAGTGTTGAATGTCCGAGGTTTCGCGGGAATTTAAAGATTGACTCAGAACAGCAGGATCTGATCTGGGGATGGCAGCAGGAGGCTTGGCAATGTCACGTCTGAGAACTGCAGCAAAACTCATTGCTACTCCAGCAGAATCGCGTTGATTAACTTTTTTGGAACTCAGCAAGATGTTGATGAGCCGGCTGTTTACGTGAGGGGACCTTGGGCACAACAGAAGGAGAAGCCTTTTGCTGCAAGTGATGAGTAGAAGCGGCATTGATCTCTGTGTTCTGATAAGCCAGTGAAGAAACCGCGAGACTGTCGTTCTTCTTCTCAGGGGAGATGGCGAGTTTGTAATGTCTGCTACCAGCAAAGTTTGAGGTGTGATCCAAACCACAATTGGCGCAGCGGGCCGGCAAAGTATCGGGCTTCACGCAAGTGGAGGAGAGATGATCTTGCCCACATTTGACGGGGAGGGTTTCGGTAATACGACTTTGAGTGGCGAAAACGTTGGCAGCGAAAATTCAATAGTAACGACGACAAATCCAATCCTTTTGATCAGGAAAACAACAACTGATTTGACGGCGTGACCAAGCTTAGTGAAAACCTCAGAGATGTATTGCATAACAGTACTTTTGTGGAGTCCTCGAATAACGAACTTGCAGTTAGAATCCTCCAGCCACTTGGCCAGACTGCGGTATGCAGAAGAACGTGCGCTGTCATGCAGTTTTATTATAGGTTTGAGTATGTAAGTCTATTTTTTTCTTTAATTTTTGTTTAATAAAAGAGAGGGGAGACAGGTGGAAAGAGACCATCTACTACAAGAATTTGTATTCTTTAGTTAAGTTTTTATAAATAAAATATGTGTGTATATTTTGTGTGTACATTGCGTGTCAGGATCGACAAAAACCAAAAACGTTATGCTATTCAAATTGTAGTAAAATTTTTATTTTGTAATTGCTTAAATCAAAAATTAACACATTTTGCTTGACAAGCAAAGCAAAGAAACTAAAATTAAGCACTAGCTAATACATTTCAAGTTAGATGGAACTCACATTGTAAAACTTTTACCATTGTATCGTAGTTAAAACAAAAACAAAATTACAACGCTTCAAAATAAAGTTAAACTTGAATAAATTAATTTTTTTCAATTTTTAAGGGAACGGAACGGAAAGTTTATGATATTAAATCATTGCCAAAAGCTCTGATTATTCCTGAATAAAACAATAATATAAATACAGCTGAATTTTTCAATGGACCAACGAGTTTACATGCCAAACAGGCCCTTGAGATCATCGATGGAGAGCTTGGTGCTAACCTTGCCGCCTGTTAGCAAACCATCGGCCAGCTCCAGTTTACGATCCTGCAGAGCCTTAATTCGCTGCTCCACAGTGTCGATGCAAATCATCTTGTAGATAATTACATCCTTCTTCTGGCCAACACGATAAATGCGATCCTGCGCTTGTGCCTCCAACTGCGGATTCCAGTGCAAATCCAAGAGTATCAAATGATTGGCTCCAATCAAATTGAGGCCAACACCGCCGGCTGTCAGGGACAGCAATAGAATGCGCTTGGAACTGCGTGGATCGTTGAATTCGTTGACAATATCCTGACGCTTTTGCACTGGGATTGTGCCATTCAACGACAGTGTGGCTAGTCTCTCCTTAGCCAGCATAATCTGCATGATGTCTAGCACAGACTTCCATTGAGCACACATGTCTTTAATATTTCCAGAGTCTTTTGCAATTTGGTGGAGGGACTATTCAGATCAAAAACGGGATTGCTTCGCTTTAGCACATTTTGGGAAGCCTTGGCCAAGCGCATATCGTCGCCATCCAGGGGACGCACTTGATCGCCTTCGGGGCCACTGGCGGTGTCATCAGTAATGGTCAACTTATTCAGATGGACCAACAAATCAATTTCCGGTGAATCCTCTTGGGTGTCATCATGGCCCATATTTCCGGAGCTTTCATCTTCCATCGTTTGACAGATTTCTAGCAGCCAAATTTTCGTCGGATTTGACTAGTTCAAATTTTGAAGGAGAAGCTTCCTGTCTCTGATGAGACTAATGACGATCGGCGGAGGTAAACGAGCGATCGATTTAGGCGGAATCGCATTGAGTTCGATAGGGACTTTGGCTTTAGAATTAATGACAGTTGCTTTCTTGACTGACTCTTTAAGAGGCGACTTAGCTTGGAGCGGCGTAGAGTGACTTCGAGGAGTAGGTGAAGCGGGATCCTTTTTCATTGAGGTGAAAGAGCAAGCCGAATCCGAAGAAGTGTCTCCCAATTGAGAAAAGTTAGATAAAATACCCACTTTGGACATTGAATGAGAATCGGCATCAGGATCAGACTGGTGCGGGCATGACGGTTCGTGATTACGAATAGAGGGCGAGTTGCGTCCAGGGCTTGAAGGGCTAATTGTCTTCAATGATGAATTTAAATCATCTTTTAACGAAGGGTCCGATTCATCACCGGAATCGCAACGAATACTGCGCATCTCATCGACGCAAGCATGACGGTTGATAGATCTAATTGCACGACTTGACTCATCACGAGGTGTCCTGGTCATGTTCATAGCTTTCACCAGTTTCTGGCCCAGATAGGAATTCTTAGACTGCTCCATCCTCTCAGGCAAGAGCCCCCAAGTGGGGTCAATGGAGACGGCTGGGACGTCCAGAAAAGTATGGGTAATTGCGACTCAATGAGGATATCTGTAAAGATATAAGTAGGCCCAGGGCCACAGAGGGAAACAAGAAAAGAAATATTTTACGCGAATAGGCTACGAAAAATACAGTTAAATGAAAATAAAAATGTGAGCCTTGAAATTGCTGTCATCGCTTGAACGTTTTAACTCAGGCGTAAATGCTAGCAGACTCAGTTGTGTTTTGCAACTCGTTCCGAAAGGTTCTCCCATTTTTTTTTTTTTTTTTATAAAATGGACAAAAATGAAAATGAAAACTTAACTTTGAGCTGCTAGGATAAGTCTAATAGGCAATTTACACCGTAACCCGTTTGGGGCCGTAACATACATACATATATAAAGGCTCTGCGGCGAGCGGGTCGGTATCAATAAACAAAAGTTTTGATGCAATGTTTTCTAAGCATAGAAATTATAATATTTTAAACAAAAAATTAAAAAAATTGCTTAATTCAATTACGCAATGTGACAAACAAATGTTTCCTATTGGTAGAATAATTTCTCCGACAAGTTGCTTGAAGTATCGCACTGAAAGCTTTGGCCAATCATGAACGCCATCTTATGAGCATACAAACAGCAGGCAGGAACTCGAACAGTTAAAGGCCAGTTATAATACAGAAAACAAAGTTTATAAGTTAATCGTTGTATGATATCAGGACCATAATTTGAATTATCCTGGAGAACCACAAAATGCGTTGGGGTTACAGTTCCCTGGCGAACCATTGAGACAACCAAAAGAAATCATGCATATGAGATCTATGTCGTAATAGATTTGTCAACTACAGTTCCAGGCAGGGATTAAAACCGAAACGAATGTCGGTTCCAGTTAAAATTTCGGTTATGTTCGTATTTAGGTTTTTGGTTACCGGTTACGAAAAATCTTTCAATAAAGGTTTCGTAACGGTAAACCGGTTTTTGTATGTTTCGGTTTTGAAATACCGGTATGGTTTCGGCTCACAAAAAAAAATTGTTTGCATTCCCACATTTATTAAACATATTCAGGCATGCCACAAAAAACACTAGTGAAAGTGATTTCAGAAAAAAGCAATTCCACTTCGAAAATTTCTCCGTGCCACAGAAGTTCGTGTGATTTAGGTTTTTAAGCATGTTCATCAACCTTTTCGTACTAGGCTACTAGGGTTGGCCCCTTCTCAGATTAAATTTCCCAAGGGCTTGTTTAGCAAATTTTTTAAATTTATCATTGCAGAATATACAATTTTTATTTTATTTCTTATTGAATTTATATAATTCAATTTATTTATATAATAATTGATATTTTATAGCTTAAAAAAATTTAAAAGTTATTGGCGCGGCAAACAATACAAACTACTAGACAACTCTAAATTCAAAAATTCGGACAAAAAATGTGACATTATTCTCATGGCATCGGACGCTAGTGGTTTGAGTGATGATTTCGTCTCACCCAAAATTGTTTAGGTGATTGGACTGTGGCACGGAGAAATTAAATTGACGTGAAATTCAAGTGAAAGAGATTTATGTGGCATATAAATTAAATAAGAATTAAAATGAAAATTTGATATTCTGCAATGATAAACTTTAAAAAGTTTGCTAAACAAACCCTTGGGAAATTTAATCTGAGAAGGGGCCAACCCTAGCAGCCTAGTACGAAAAGGTTGATGAACATGCTAAAAAACCTAAATCACACGAATTTCTGTGGCACGGAGAAATTTTCGAAGTGGAATTGCTTTTCTCTGAAATCGCTTTCACTAGTGATTTCTGTGGCATGCCTGATATATTTCTATGTATTAAAATTACAAAAATGTAGAAAAGTGAATATATTCTAATGTAGAATCTATATGTTCATCCTATTCAATTTCTTCTAGCGTATATTGATAAAATAAATGTAACGAGGTAGCACTGGTCAATTGCTGCAAGTTGGCATCCCTAACACTATCGCTTGGTATGCCATCCCTAAGACAACAAGAAGAACAACACTCTCTCGGTGAAGCTGCAGCAGTAAAGTTGTCTTAAGTTGAAAGTTGCTAAACGTTGTTAATTTAACTATTGAAAGTTCGCTGAAGTCATTTTCTTATTTGTCAAGATCACATTCATTTTCAAATCGCTCGAATATTACCATTATTATTATTTTATTTTTATGATTTATATTGAATACACAAATAAATCTTAAAAGTAAAATAATAATAATAATGGTAATATTCGAGCGATTTGAAAATGAATGTGATCTTGACAAAATAGATAATGACTTCAGCGAACTTTCAATAGTTAAATTAACAACGTTTAGCAACTTTCAACTTAAGACAACTTTACTGCTGCAGCTTCACCGAGAGAGTGTTGTTCTTCTTGTTGTCTTAGGGATGGCATACCAAGCGATAGTGTTAGGGATGCCAACTTGCAGCAATTGACCAGTGCTACCTCGTTACATTTATTTTATCAATATACGCTAGAAGAAATTGAATAGGATGAACATATAGATTCTACATTAGAATATATTCACTTTTCTACATTTTTGTAATTTTAATACATAGAAATATACAGGCATGCCACAGAAATCACTAGTGAAAGCGATTTCAGAGAAAAGCAATTCCACTTCGAAAATTTCTCCGTGCCACAGAAATTCGTGTGATTTAGGTTTTTTAGCATGTTCATCAACCTTTTCGTACTAGGCGGCTAGGGATAGTAGAAAAGCTTCAATGAGCCATGGGAAAACCTTTAGCACTTAAAAATTTTCAAGATTTTCAGGTGTGATAAATTTTATTCTCTTTTCATAATTACATATGCAGGCATGCCACATAAATCTCTTTCACTTGAATTTCACGTCAATTTCATTTCTCCGTGCCACAGTCCAATCACCTAAACAATTTTGGGTGAGACGAAATCATCGCTCAATTCACTGGCGTCCGATGCCATGAGAATAATGTCACATTTTTTGTCCGAATTTTTGAATTTAGAGTTGTCGCGTAGCTTTGTATTGTTTGCCGCGCCAATAACTTTTAAATTTTTTTAAGCTATAAAATATCAATTATTATATAAATAAATTGAATTATATAAATTCAATAAGAAATAAAATAAAAATTGTATATTCTGCAATGATAAATTTAAAAAAATTTGCTAAACAAACCCTTGGGAAATTTAATCTGAGAAGGGGCCAACCCTAGTAGCCTAGTACGAAAAGGTTGATGAACATGCTTAAAAACCTAAATCACACGAACTTCTGTGGCACGGAGAAATTTTCGAAGTGGAATTGCTTTTTTCTGAAATCACTTTCACTAGTGTTTTTTGTGGCATTCGTGTTGTTTGTTTAAGCCTGGTTCACAGAATGACACAGAGAGACAGTTGGACAGATGGTCAGAACGCAATTCTCTTGCATTGCTTGTCTCAAAACATTTTACGCAAATGATTATGCAAAATGACACACACACACACACATAGAGAGAGACAGCAATAGAGTGAAAGAGAGAGAGAGAGAGAGAGAGAGCGAGACAAATACTTGGTGCTCAAATTGTTGTTTCTTTTGATGGCTCTTTAAAAAGTTGTACAACTGTCGACTTACCCTCAGCTCTATTCTCTCTCTCACTCTGTACTTTTCTGCCATGTTGTTGGTATTTTGTTGGTATTTTTAAAACATATTTTTGGTATATTTTTATGGACATTCTGTGGAGCTGTCGACCACTTGCCATGTAAATTGGAAATTTCGATGCATATTTGTTGAGCTCGAGTTGAGTTGAGTTATACTTTAGCTGCAGCACCACCCTCCGCCCTCCCCCCTGTTCTCTCTTTCTCCCCCATTTTGGCGGAATTGAGATGAGTTCTTCCCCCACCAACACTCGCTTCCCACTAAAACCGCTGCTGCACTTCATCGAGTTAAACTAGTTAAAAGATTTTGTCCTCGTGCTGCGGCAACGGGCGTTGGTTTATTGAAAAACTTTACCCAGTTAACTTTAGCGACTTTGGCTTTGGAGAAACAGCTCAGTTACTTTACTTTGCCTGGTAAGAGTAACTTCTTCTATCTCTGTCTGTCTGTCTGTCTCTGTCTGTCTGTGTGAGTGTGTTGCAAATGACTTTCTTCTACTCTTCAACGCAGTTGTTGTTGACGTTGCGCCTCATTTCATTTTATGTGCTGGGCAAAATTTCAGTCAATTTGTTTGACTCGTCGTCGCGCTGAGCCACGCTTTTCCCCCCCCCCCCCCCTCCCCTTCCATTCTCCGCACTTTTTTATTCCTTTTGAATTAAGCCAGGGCTTAGACTTATTTTCCAATTGTGTCTCCCTCTCACAAAAAAAAAATCACAGTGTTGCATTCCACAACAGATGTGACATCACAACTAAAGCTGCTTTGGCCTGGACAAATTGAGGGCCAAGTCTTGGTCCTTATTAGCCATTATTAGGCATTCGTTGACCTTTTCTATTGTGTATTTTATTAGCGGCTTATCTGCCATTTAGTTGGCACTAAAGCAAACAAGACTTTTGCCTCTTGTTAAATCGTGAATGCAAGTATTCTCCCATTGGTTAAATGAAGATTTTATTCTATAGCCCACAATTATTATGATATGCTTCAGACTGAATAATCTAATCTGAATCTATCAGGGGTGCCACAGAAATCGCTTTCGCTTGAATTTCACTTAAATTTGTATGAAATTTAAGTGAAATTCAAGCGCAAGCGATTTTTATGGCACCCCTGTATACATATTTTAGGTATTTATATTTTCACCCGAATGGGTCAATGGAAATGGTCATTCCTAATGAAAAATGAATTTACTGATATCAAGAGACTTACATTATTTTTATAATCTTATTATTCTAATATTTTTTGAAGTTTAAAAACCTTTTTAGAACACTTAGAGTTTAAAGATGCAATTAATTATCAAAAAAAAAGAAAAAAAAATAATTTCTCTACATTTATTTATAAACTGAGTAAATTATTTTATTAACTTTTTGGATATATTATGAATTCTTCACTGATTTAATAATGATGATTTCAATGATGTACAAGTGATTTATGTAGCTTGTCTCTCTATTTCTTGCGACCTTTTTGGCGCTTCTCCTGTCGGTCACTTTGCCGTCTAATTTATCTCCTATTTTATTCCTTTTGTTTCGTAATTTCTTTTACTTGCTTTAAACGCATTTTGCTTCTTATCATTTTGCTCGCTGTGCAGTTTTAACGTTTTGCCTGTTGCCTTGTTAACATCTTTTCAACTTATCCGATCTGTGAGCTCTCGGCGTCCCTTCTGGGCTCCTTTCTCGGTGCTTCTCAATGCCGCATCAAGGTCGCTTCACTTTTCAGTCTCTACGTTTTTTACTTACTTTTGTGTGTTATTTTCCCGTTAGCTGCTGGCCTTTAATTTGGCCATTTATTTTGCTTATGTACCCTTGCACAGTGTGTTATCATTTTTTCATATAATGGAGGAATAAAATAGTTTTTTAAAAAATTTTTGTTTAACTGTACAGATTGTGGTTATCTGGTATCACAATATCATATAAATGTTTTAGAAACGTTCGGTAAAATTTAATCTAAAGTGTGTGTTTTTTTTTTAATTCTTAAATTTGTTTTTTTATTTTGTTCTTCAGATATCTGCACTAATCTCACAGTGTTTCCTTGGCTGTTTTTTCCTGACCAAATTTGGTATATCACTCGAAAATTGAATACAGGACTCTGAAAGTGTATCAAGTTTTCGGCTTGCCGCAGATAATCTTTATTTTTTGTTTTGCCTTTCGCTTCTGTGCAACAAGTGGCAAGTGGAGAGTGGCAAACGGAGAGTGGAGAATGGAGAGTGGCCACGGATGGATGCTAAACTAGCTCGTGAGATGCTCAGCAGCTGCCTGCAAATAATTTTCCAGTCTCGCGCCTCTAAGCAGCGACCTCTCGAGTGTCTATCTTCTTTCTCACTCTCTTCTCCTCTTTCTCTCTCCCTCTCTCTCTCGCCTATTTTCACTCTCGCTTGTCTGCATTTTAATTGCAACGCCTTCGCTGGCAAACTTTTGCATATTTTCGCTTGTTAATATTTTTTCTATCTTTGTTTTTTTACTTGTTCTTGTTGTTGGCTTCAATCTTGGTTTTTTGGCTTGCACCTGGCGCAAAACGTTAACCTGCCATTTCTTGTTGTTGTTGTTGTTATTGTTATTGTTGTTGTTGCTGCTGCTGCGCATTTTCCGGTTGCTTGAGTTGCTCGAGTAATATAATTTCGTAATTTCCCCCGAAATGCAAAGTGATTTTAATCGTCGCTTCCTGGCCGCTTCACTGTACAGGCAGGCAGTGCAGCAACAACAACAACAAGCGTATTAATGAAGAGTTATCTAGATAGGCGTAGGGGACGTGGGTTGGGGGCTGGAGGGGGCGTGGCAGCATGTTCCGGCACTTGACAGGCTGAGCACACACAGACATTGCAATGTACATAAATAGTCATGCAATCAGTTTGCGTTCAGCCCACACAACAAACACACACACACAACAAGCACACACAACAAGCACACACAACAAGCACACACTCACACACACACACGTACAGCTGTGTATATCCGCTCTTTGCTGTCTCTCTGATGCCAACAACAGGTGGCGCCACCTGGTGCGCACAAGTCTTAAGCATAAGTGGAAACTCTGTAACAATCAGACATTTGTTGAGGCATCCTGCGAATTAACTTCAACCTGAATTGGCAGATTAACCCCGCAACTCCGCAACCAAAACTCTCCAGTCAAAGGTCATTAAAGTATTCAATCCTAGGAGAAAGATGATAAAGGCTTGTTAGCTTTTAATTGGATACACTTTTTATAAACTTTTGTTTTTTAAATGATGTGCGCTTAAGGAAATGATATTTTCCTCATTTTTACACAAATTTGCAAGCCATATTATTTCATTATTTTTAACGATATTATTCATACAAATATAACAAAACAAAACACATCAAAATTAAATTGGTAAAAAATGTTACTATTTTGCATTTCACAATTAACTTGTCAATAAAGTTTACAAAATTATGCCCAACAGTCATTTAAAAATGTAGTGTAACATTTTTTATAAGTGTTCTCAAAAATTAAGCGATTGATGAACGAATTAATATAAATTAACAGGCTTTCATTAATTAAGCTGCCTTTTGGAAATATTTACTTTGCTTAACTGTGAATCAATAAGTCTTTGTGAATTAAAATCATTGCCCACGATCCACCAAGGCGTGGAGAATGTTCAAGCCAAGAAGTTGCCTTTGTTTTAACCGTAAAAAAGCCAACAGTTAATTTTTGACATATTTAAAAAAAAAAACGATTTCGATTGTTTCAAAAATGCTTCGCATTAAGAATTAAAAAACCATTAGTAGTTAAACTCAAGGAGCCATTAATTTGTGTGTCCTTATTTAAGCACGTACTTGTGTGCTTTATTTCCACTCAAGTGTTAATTGTTTCGCTCCACAAGAAAGATAATCTCAGAGTCTTTTTTGTTTTTAATTTGTATCGCCATATGATGTTTACTTAAACGGTTTTCTTGCATCAAGGAATCCCCTTTTGAAGCATTCGACGGTCATTTAAATACCCTACGATTACAGGGCAAAACATGCAATGCAATGAAGGGAGGAAAGTGAGGGGAACGGGAAACGGGAGACGGGGAAAAGCAGAGTCATAGATTTGCCACAGTTTGTATAAAGAGCGTGGCGATTGTGAAAGAAGTTTAAGTGGAAGGACTACAATTTCCATGCAAATGAATGCTATGCTGCGGTACTCTCATCAATTGCAAAGGGGTTGAAACTCTGAGGGAGCAGGGTTAGGGTAGAGGAGCAGGGGGATACGGGGATGGAATGTGGCTCCTTACAATCGGGTAATGGCAATTATCGCCGGTGCACGCCATTCCCGGCTAGCGCTTTATTATTATGGCTTTAACTTGAGGCGGACTCTTTACTGGGTCAACTTGAAATTAATTACGACAACAACAACAACAACGACAACGAGAACAGCAACAACAACGACGATGATGCCAGTGTGGCAGCAACTGTGTGTGGCATTGGTGGCACATTGCGCATACGCCACGTTGCACAGCGCATAAATCGCACCCGAGAATTGTCAGTTTTGTGTGGCATTCATGACAAATTTATCATCGGCCCCTCTTTAATGCATTAATGTCTCTACAGAAGCCGATACAATTTAAGCAGCTTCCCCTCTCACTCTCTCTCTGTCTCCCTCTCACTCTCTCTGTCTCCCTCTCACTCTGGCGCCCTAAAAAGAAACTTTGCTACAATTTTTTTTCTTTTAGCACACGTTTCTTTAATATGCCCTTTGCGTGCAAACCATAAAGACGAATCCTGGGGGGAATGCAGAGCGAAACCTCGGAGGGAGGCAACTCTGTTCTGAAGGCAACTCTGTTTCTGGGTGGTTGGGGCATTGGCCTTTGCCATTTCACTTTTCGCCATTTGCCATTTGCTGCCCGCTTAAGCACTTTTAACACGTTAACGTTCAAAACCTATACTGTACTATTCCATCATTAACTCGTTGCCCTCTGACCTCGACAACAACAACAACAACAGTAAAAACAACTGCAGTAGTAAGTTGGTAAGACTTTGTTAGTTGATCGATCAACTGACGACTTGCGGTTTAAGGCCGTGTTAACCATTCACATGTCAAACTATAATTTTCATGCTGTCACACTATTCGTCATTCTTGCCACTTATTGTGGCATTATTTTGTTCAAGCTAAGGTTCAGATTAATGCATTAACATTTAAGTACATTAAGCACATTTCCCAAACTGTACTTATAGGTATTTCACATATACAAAACATATACATAGTACAACTCTAAAAAGTTTTTCTGTTTGTTCTGAAATGTCGCAAATTTTATTTTTCTGAACTTTTTGAAATCCCAAAAATGGCTAGCCGTAAATTTAATAAAACTTGTGAATTACACTAGGTAACAGCTAGATTATGACATGAAACAACTTTTTTCTACAGTTTAGTTTTGTTTTTTGTTTTTCTTTAATTTTTAAAATGTTGATTTTTTTACTAGCTTTCATTTTTTACAAATTCTCAAGAATGCCCCAAAAAATTTTAAAAAGCTTAACTTTTGCTGAAAACCGATGAATATATCAATCAAATACATTTTTATTTTGACGATTTTCTGACATCAAAGCTTTAGGAAACCTCATAAAAAAAAATAAATATTAAGTAATTTTTCAATTTTATGACATTAAATAAATTTTTTATTTTTGGGATCTTTGGAACCTTTTGAATTATTTAAAATGATGTTTAATGTTGGCTCCAAGTCTGCTGTGTTTTTTTTATAAACTGCCATCGACTTTGTCGTTTTCTGTTTCGCACATCACATATTTAATAACGATAATCATAAGTTGATTAAACATAATTACGTACTTATTATCTTGCCAGGTTTCACTTGGTCAGTGTTGTACTTAACTTAAATCGCACTTAAGGCTACTTAAGTTATTGCAGCTTTTATGTTAAACCGATTTAAAGCTGTTCTCTCAGCTATCCTTCCTGTTTATTTTTTTTACCCATTGTCCGAGCGACTCTCCCTCTCTCTCTTATTGTCTCTTTCCCTCTCTCTCTCAGCTACACACACTTGACAGTTAACCAGCATGTTCGCTTATTTTTATTATCAACTGGTTTTAAACACATACATATTCGCGTATACCCTGTAAAATTAAACAGAGATGAGAGAGACAACTAGCTGTCTGTCTGGGAAATCGAAAAATGTTTATACTATCTACTTATATAAAGTGGGTATAGGGTATTCACAAGTCACTCAGCAAGCAGAGGGCCAGGCAATTGTAAGTTCAGTAGATTATATTTCCAGGGTACATTTATATGAGAATCATTAACAATTTACAGACAGAAATGAGTTGAATTTATTTTGTCTTTTATTTTAGTTGAATTTGACAGGGTATCCGCTAGTCGAGTATTTAAAACTATTGCACTCTTACCTATGCATTTTAAATAAATACTTTTAACCATCCACCCGCCGTGAGCTCGTCTTTATAATTTAACAATTTTACTTGTCAACTGCATAACGGTTGCCTACTTTTCTGTGTGTGCGTGGGAAATTCAACTGCATCTGCAAACATACACACACACATACATACACACACACAGATACACAGACAGAAGGAGCACTTAATATCTTAATGTAAAAAACACACAGAAATTTTTATTGTAATTTTATGCACTTATTTACATAAGCGGAGTTAAAATGAATGCTTCATCATATGAAATTATTACATTATTACTTTTTGCTGCGATTGTTCAAGCTTTTCGCCACAGCAAAAACAACAACAACAACAACTCGGTGCTACCTGCCAACGCGTGGCATTTGGCTATAACAATAAAAAAACAAAAAAAAAAGAAAAACAAAAATGTGATTCAAAAAAAGTAAAAGAAATTGGCCGACGATTGTGCCACTTAATAAATTAAGGGCATTAATCGCATCGCAGGCAAAATGTTTATTTCGAGCTCGAATCGTAGGCGTTTGTTGTTGTTGTGGGCGTGGCAAAAATACTATATATTCCCTTGACTAACTTAATATTGCAATAGTAAACAAATTGTACGTAGGAATTTCTAGGAATTTCATTAAATTAAACAATTTGAAATTGAAACATTCAAAATCGATGCATTGCAATAATTTCAAATTCATTAGCATTGATTACTCACATAGTATTCGTTTTACAATTAATTTACAGTTTCGGAAAGCAACAGATTCCAACTTGATACAAAACTCTGATAACTGAACAAATTAGGGAAATTAACCATAACAGTTTCATTTAATTTTGTTTGGCTCCAATTTAATTGAGACGTTCAAAAGAAAAAAGATATGAATATAAATAAATCTAACTCTAAAGATTCATTTGTATGCGAATTTAGTTTAGCTACTAATATTAAATGAAGATTTGTGGCAAACATTAAAAATTCTAAACAAAATTGAATATTGAAAAAAAATCCTTTGTAAATATTAAATTTATATAATCTTAAAAGAAGAATATGAAAAGTTATCAAAAAATAAAAAGAAATAAATAGAAAATTAATTTAATAATTGTATTGAGTAAAACAAATATTAAACATATATATTTAAGTATATACACAATCTTCACGCGCATGTTTTACATTTTGTAGTACAGTGTAACACTGGGCACATGTATTTTAAGGTATTTGCCAGATTGTTGCATGCAACAATAACTCAATAACTCAATTTATATCAACACCCAATAGCATTTTGTACAGCCTACGCACACACACACACACACACACACACACTCAGACACACTATACAAATATTGACACACTCATAGCAATACACACACACACACACACACACACCAATTTACACACACTAGTACACCTGTGAACACAGCCAAGATTATATTTATCTTTGACTTGAATACATGTGCAAATACACTTACAATTAAGTGTATGTGTGTGTGTGTGTGCGTGTGCTGTGTATTTGTGTGTATTTGTGTTTGTGCATGTGTACAGTATTATGTACTTGACACCTTTCACCCCTCTGTAAATCAATTGGCGGCTCTTCAGCTCACTAAATACTCCAAATTTGATCATTCCACAGCATCGGCCCCAGTGATGGAACAACCACCGCAAAATGTCACCGCATTGGATGGCAAAGATGCGACCATATCATGTCGTGCCGTTGGCGCTCCCAATCCAAATATCACATGGATCTATAATGGTAAGTTCAACAAAAACAACAACTATAATAACGTACAATCAAAAATGAAGTGCAGTAATTTTGCAGCCTTTTGCATGTCATAAAGTTGTTGAAATCTCTCCATCGACATGTTGTATTTTTTAATGCTAATCTCGTTGTTATTATTTTCCATGTCTTTTTCTATGTTCGTTCTAAATGTATTTGCTAACCCAACCAACAAATAAACAATGCTAACCGTAACTCCTGCAACGTGCAACTCGCTTGAAAACTGCTTGCTCTGGATGATCCCAAAAAAAAAATCAAAAAAATATAATTAGAAACACAACTGGTTGAGATTTCGAGTCGTGTTCAGATCCTCGAATCGGGTGATCTACTCATCTCGAACATCCGATCCTCCGATGCGGGTCTCTACATCTGTGTGCGGGCCAACGAGGCGGGCTCGGTGAAGGGCGAGGCCTTTCTGGGTGTACTGGGTAAGTAATTGAATTCCCCTAACCATCAACTGCTCAATAACCTTGCAGCGTATACATAGCATCTTAGACTAGTTTAGTGGCTTGCACTTGCTAGCAGATAGTTAACTGACTTTGGTTTGGCCAAGACGTGAATGCTTGATGTTTAATACAATTCCGTGATATGAGCATGCATAAACTTAGCATAACAATTGAAAGTGTTTGTAATGTAAACACCCAAAAATATAAAAAAAGATAACTATAAAAGAGAAGTTGTTGCTTACAAATATTAAAAAATCGTACAGAGAAGTTATTTATGTACCAAAAGAGAAGTTGTTCGACTCACAAATTAAAATTATGTTATGTAGACAAAGTCAAAGAGATTTAGAAGAAAATCGAAAGCGATAAGCGAAATAAATAATTATGAAAGAAGCAAGTTAGATAATCATTAGAAAAATAAACTTCTTGTTGCGCTTCTCGCTTCTTTTGTTCATGCCCGACTTTTCACGATCAACAAAAATGTCATGTCAATTTGGTTAACCCAAAAACTAATTACAATGCAGCAATAACTCAGTAATGAAACAATAATGTTTTGCTTAACGTTATTTATACAAATATTTACTGTTAGACAGTTAGTCTTAATTACTCGGGCATTAAACTCTTAGGGACCTGCCTGTCTCACACTTTGAGAGAATCGTTTGACAAACCGCTTTGTGATTATTTGTTTATTCATGACAATTTGCCGCAATCGAAACCGATTAAGGGCCACTTAATTGACAATTATTTTTAATTGTATTGTGATAATTAATTTGCTCTTTCGCGTGTTTTTGTTTTTGTTTTGGGTTACAAGTTGACGGCATTATTCGGTTTTAATTGAATTATGTTAATTACATTGCCGGTTTCTTAGCTAGATCTTTTTTTTTTTGAATACAATTTTTAATTTGAGATCAACTTTAAATAAAAAAATTATTAAATTATGTTAGTAACTCTTCTGTTTAGTAATAAACTATGCAGATACAGTTGAGCAGAGTGTGTGTTAATTCTCAATTATCTCTTTAAATATGAAAGTTTTTCTTTAAGTAAAAAATGTGAGTTTTGTGATGTGAGAAATGCAATTAGATAAACGAGTTTATTTCATTCCTTTTCTTTTGTTCATGTGTAGAGAGAGAGAAGCACGCCCATAACAATGTCGCATGACAATAATAATAATAATGATGTTGCTGATGATGATGATGATGTTGCTGTTAATGCTGTGGCATAACCACAAATGCGTATAGTCAGCAACTGCATCAAATCAGCTAAAAGCACATTGTTGCAAAACCAATAACAACAATATTAATATAATAATAACAATAATAACAACAACAGCTTGTGAGCATTATGGCATTTAATGCATAAAATTTACATTTCATATTATTTTATTATGTTGTGATTTCTTTAATTATTTTTGTGTTGAGTCAAGGCTCAAGCACGCTTAAAAGCCGCATCAATGTTGGCTAATTGGCAAAAGCGACGTAGTTAAAGTTTGTGCGTGTGCGTGTGTGTGTGTGTGTGTATGCTATTTTGTTTTTCTGTTTTGTGTTGCATAAAACGCGGCGCATGAGAAAGGTAATCAAAAATATGTGCACTATATGCAAACGAGGCTGCATTCAGAAAACCAACAAGCCAAAAGCTCAACACGCCCACAAACGGAGGCATAGTCATAGTCATAGTCATAACTATAGTCATAGTCATAGTCATAGTCATAGCCATGGTCAGCTCTGTCGTCCATTCCACACAGACCTGGACCTGGACCTGGACCTGGACCTGGACCTGAAAATGTGTGTGTGGGAACTGCGGACTCCACCAACAAAGTCCCGTGGAGCGCGTTGAACTTTTGATGCATTGCGCGGGCCAAGTGACTGAAAAGCCACCGAAAACGAGTCTATAGAATAACAAGTTCAAAATGCTGCCGTCAAGTGTGCTCGACTTTGAAATGTCCAGTATAAAGCTAAGAGATAGCCATTACAGATGCTCTCAACTTAAAAATACGCAGAATACAGCTAACAAATTATCCTTATTTATGCTATATACAACCTAAGTGTAGGCTATTACAAATTTTCAATTTAATTTTATTTAAATATATAATTTAAGTGTCAGTTTTAAATCTTTTTTTTATTAAAATTTTTTTTTACTAAAGCATTGATTTTTTTCTAAAATCCAACTTTAAAATCATTTGACTCTACATAAAAACTTCATAATACAAAATGGATAGTCTCATAGATCTTCGAAATAAGAAAATTCAAATAAATCAATTTTTCAATTAATAATGATAAAGCTATTTTGTTATTTCATTCAATGAATTTAATAAAAATAATTTAAAGTGTGCATTAAAAATATTAATTTTTATATAAAACAAAAAATGAGAGATAATAACATAAATAATAATTGTAATTTATAAATGTCAATATTTATAATGCTGGTTGGACTTATCATTAAATAAATAAATTGGATTAATCGGCAAGTTTTAAGATTGTAGCCTCATTACTTCAACTTTTACAAACGTTTGCACAGTTTGGGTTACCCTGTAAATATTGCACATTTTTAATAGGCATAGGGCATCAAATAAAAAAGTGTATATGGCATACATATTGAGTGAGTGTGAGGGAGTGCGAGTGTGTGTGTGTGTGCAGGGCTTTAAAACTTAATTTCCTATACGTCAGCATGACATGCGGGACTGACTCTGTCTGTCTGTCTGCCCGTCTGTCTGTCTGTCTGTCTGTCGTCTCTATATATTTATCTGTTGGCCCCGTAGGCCGTGTCATTCTGGCCATGTGTCGCTTTTAATCTGTATAGCTCCTTTTAATGCTCATTCTCTCTATTTTTTTCTCTCTCTTTGTCTCTGTCTCTGTCTGTCTTTAGTGCGAACACAAATCATACAACCGCCGGTAGATACAACGGTGTTACTTGGCCTGACCGCAACGCTGCAGTGCAAGGTGTCCAGTGACCCGAGTGTACCATATAATATCGACTGGTATCGGGAGGGCCAAATGGCGCCCATCAGCAACTCGCAGCGAATTGGCGTCCAGGCGGACGGACAGCTGGAGATACAGGCGGTGCGGGCCAGCGATGTGGGCAGCTATGCGTGTGTCGTTACCTCGCCGGGTGGCAACGAGACGCGCTCGGCGCGACTGAGTGTCATCGAGCTGCCATTCCCGCCGAGCAATGTGAAGGTGGAACGTCTCGCGGAGCCGCAGCAGCGCAGCATCAATGTGTCCTGGACACCGGGATTCGATGGCAACAGTCCAATTGCCAAATTCATAATACAGCGACGTGAGGTCAACAAAGTCGGTAAGTCTCGTCACCAGCCTATTTCTATTTTTGGTTTTCTTTTTTTTTTACTGATCTGGGTTTGGCCTGTAACGTAGTTGGGCTTTGGATTGAATTGGATTATGCGGTATTGGTTTTATGATTTATCACAGATGGACAGAGAGACTTTTCTCTCTCTCTCTCTTTCTCTCTGGCGTATTATTTGGAAAACATGTTGAGCACATCAGACCACGACAATAACAACATTAACTACAGACAAAATCCATTAACAATTTAGTTCTGTTTGCAGGAGGTTCAAAAAAACACTCAGCTCAACTATAAATTTAACTTTTTATTTATTTATTACGAAATAGATGAAAAACAAAAAAAAATACAAATACTAAAGATTAAGACAGAAAATTAGAGTTCGGCTGGCCGAAGCTTAAATACCCTTGCAGAGCATAACTATAAAAATTACTTCTATATTATATATTTTCATATCATTTTGATTAAATTGTAATGATAATATATCTGGCGATATAACAAAAACTTTTTAACAAGACTCGATTAATTTGATTAAGGTTTTATTTCATTTAAACTTGTAGATTCATGTATATTTCCTAGATATTCTGGACATTGACAGATATTCTTTTATTTTTTTGTCTTTAAATTATAATTAATATTTTAATTCCCTCTGCAATGTTATGAACGAAACAGAAAACAGAAAAGTGAACAATAATTTTTGATACATTTGTTTTGTTCTCTCTTTTTTCTTCTACTTACTTGCAACAACGTGTTCTCTTTCTTTTCTATACTTTTTTATAATAATAACAACACCTCGGACGAATAACACATGTGCCGTGTGTAACATGTAACAAATATTTTATATTAAAATATTCATATTTTCTAACTATTATATAATACATTGCATTTTATTTTGAATTTTTATAATTTGATTTTAATTTATTTTTTTTGTACATTTTGTTAATTTACTAATTTTATTATTTATTATTTAATTTCGCACATTAACACTTTACAACACTACACATTGTGTAAATGAACACGAACACACAACTCTCACCTCACTGATCGCTGCTCACCACACATTATTCACCACACACCACTCTCATCACGACACTCGCTCACTCTCACCCCGTTAACTGTCTCTCACTCGCTCTTGCGACTCTATCAACTGCAATTTTCAACACATTAACATCACAGAATTCGTAGGTCCAGTTCCCGATCTCATGCTCAATTGGATCACCGAATTGAGCAACGTTTCCGCCGATCATCGCTGGATATTGCTCGAGAATCTGAAGGCGGCGACCAACTATCAGTTCCGAGTAAGTGCCTTCAACAGTGTCGGCGAGGGATCTCCATCCGAGCCCAGCAACGTCGTCGAGCTGCCCCAAGAAGGTGAGTAATTCAACTTTCTAGTTCCACAATTTATATTTTCAAAAGCAAACAGGACTCGTACGACGCCTGTATTTTATTTATTGTCGAAAACATTTTTGTATTCACCACATTATTTAGTTTAAACTTTAAACTTTGTTAAAGTTATTCTTTCTTTAGTTATTTCTTACTTGAGAGTCCTTGAAAAGATCTAAGCTCTATAAATGCATAGATTTTTAGTAAAGTCTAGTAATGAATGTCCACTTAAATGATAATTAAACATCATTGTTGATTGAATGTATGACTGATTAATTGACTGAATAATTAAGTGAAATCAAATACACAGATAATACTGTTAGATCTGAGGACTGATGTTTTTGTTTGCTCATGCCATGATTCTTGTCTGATTGACAGACTGATTGACAATCAACTAAGATATCTATCCGTATGAACCAGGAAGCTGTTTTCATTTAGTTTTTGACAATTAATACAAAACAAACAAGACAAATAATGCTTCTCTTAGTGACTGATTGATTGATTGATTGACTCTTCATTTTAGCGAAATTCCTTGCTTGTTGCTTGAATGAGTGACTGGTTGATCAACTGACTATTAATTTGTTTAATTGAGATAAAAACATTTCTAGACTCGATTCTCTGATTGACTGACTGATTGACTGACTGATTGACTGACTGGTTAACAATCAACTAAGATATCTATCCGTATGAACCAGCAAGCTTTTTTACTTCGTTTTTTACAAATAATACCAAACAAACAAGAAAGATAATACTTCTCGTATTGATTGATTGATTGATTGACTCTTCATTTTAGCGAAATTCCTTGCTTGTTGCTTGAATGAGTGACTGGTTGATCAACTGACTATTAATTTGTTTAATTGAGATAAAAACATTTCTAGACTCGATTCTCTGATTGACTGACTGATTGACTGACTGGTTAACAATCAACTAAGATATCTATCCGTATGAACCAGCAAGCTTTTTTACTTCGTTTTTTACAAATAATACCAAACAAACAAGAAAGATAATACTCCTCATATTGATTGATTGATTGATTGACTCTTCATTTAAGCGAAGTTCCATGCTTGAATAAGTGACTGATTGATCGACTGACTATTAATTTGTTTAATTGAGATAAAAAACATTACTAGACTCGATTGTCTGATTGACTGACTGATTGACAATCAACTAAGATATCTATGCGTATAACCAGGAAGATTTTTTTCACTTCGATTTTGACAAATAACATTTGTCAAAACAAACAAGACAAATAATACTCCGCTTATTGACTGATTGATTGATTGATTGACACTTCATTCAATTATTTTGTTTAATTGAGATAATAAACATTACTAGACTCGATTCTCTGATTGATAGACTGATTGACTGACTGATTGACTGACTGGTTGACAATCAACTAAGATATCTATCCGTATGAACCAGGAAGCTTTTTAACTTCGTTTTTTACAAATAATACCAAACAAACAAGAAAGATAATACTTCTCGTATTGATTGATTGATTGATTGACTCTTCATTTTAGCGAAATTCCTTGCTTGTTGCTTGAATGAGTGACTGGTTGATCAACTGACTATTAATTTGTTTAATTGAGATAAAAACATTTCTAGACTCGATTCTCTGATTGACTGACTGATTGACTGACTGATTGACTGACTGGTTAACAATCAACTAAGATATCTATCCGTATGAACCAGGAAGCTTTTTAACTTCGTTTTTGACAAATAATACAAAACAAACAAGAAAGATAATACTTCTCGTATTGATTGATTGATTGATTGACTCTTCATTTAAGCGAAGTTCCATGATTGAATAAGTGACAGATTGATCGACTGACTATTAATTTGTTTAATTGAGATAAAAAACATTACTAGACTCGATTGTCTGATTGACTGACTGATTGACAATCAACTAAGATATCTATCCGTATAACCAGGAAGATATTTTTCACTTCGATTTTGACAAATAATACAAAACAAACAAGACAAATAATACTCCGCTTATTGACTGATTGATTGATTGATTGACACTTCATTCAATTATTTTGTATAATTGCGATAACAAACATTACTAGATTCGATGCTCTGATTGACTGACTGATTGACTGACTGATTGACAATCAACTAAGATATCTATCCGTATAACCAGGAAGATTTCTTTCACTTCGTTTGTGACAATTAATACAAAACAAACAAGACAAATAATACTCCGCTTATTGACTGATTGATTGATTGATTGACACTTCATTCAGTTATTTTGTTTAATTGAGATAATAAACATTACTAGACTCAAATTTTCTATTTTCCCCAATTCATTTCTTCATGATTTTCAAAAGTTTTGAATTCTAGTCTGTATTTTGATTTTTATGTATGCGTTTTGTATTTTGTGTTGAAAGCGTGTGCCTTGTCGCCTGTTGTCAGGGTTGTCAAGTGCACTCGCTAATGCTTTGTCAGATCTCGAGTATATGTATGTATGTATATTTAGTGCATAGTACTAATGCTATATAACCATAATCCTAAATGTATTGTATATTTAATTGCTATCGTTGTCGTCAAACTGCATTCGTCGTCGTTCGCCCGCTTTCGATGAACAAACAAAATGTATAGAGTTTCCACTACACCGAGGTACATAACCTAGAAAAAGATCACAGAATCTCTTTCCCTCTCCCCCCTCTTGTTCTATCTCTATTTTGTATGAAAGTAAAGTAAAGTAAAGCTCGAGGAAAAGTTGATATATTTAAAGACTTGTCGGGATAATTTAATAATTTCGACATATTTTTAAATCCTCTTAGCACCCTCGGGTCCGCCCGTTGGGTTCGTTGGCTCCGCCCGATCCATGTCGGAGATCATCACGCAGTGGCAGGCGCCGCTGGAGGAGCATCGCAACGGTGAAATTCTGGGCTACATTCTGCGCTATCGCCTCTTTGGGTACAACAATGTGCCCTGGTCGTATCAGAACATAACGAACGAACAGCAGCGCAATTGGCTGATCAAGGAGCTGATCACCTGGAAGGATTACATTGTCCAGATCGCAGCCTACAATAAAATGGGCGTGGGCGTCTACACCGAGGGCGCAAAGATCAAGACCAAGGAGGGCATTCCGGAGGCACCGCCCACAAATGTTCGTGTCGTGGCCCTGAACTCGACGGCGGTGCAGATCAGCTGGACTCCGCCCAACCCGCAGCAGATCAATGGCATCAATCAGGGCTACAAGATTCAGGCGTGGCAGCAGCGACACATGGACGGCGAGCCGAAGGATGTGGAGAAGCGGATGATAACGGTGCCGCCGAGTCTGATTGATCCCCTCGCGGAGCAGACGACGATCCTGAATGGCCTGGACAAGTTTGCCGAGTACAACATCAGCGTGCTGTGCTTCACCGATCCCGGCGACGGGGTGGCCAGCCAACTGGTGCCCGTGAAGACCAACGAGGATGTGCCGGACGAGATAACCGCCCTGCACTTTGACGACGTCTCCGATCGGTCGGTCACGGTGCTCTGGGCACCGCCCAGACACGTCAACGGCCTGCTCACGGGCTACACGGTGCGCTACCAAGTCCGCGATCGCCCGGACACCATGAAGGCCGTCAACCTGACGGCGGAGGACACACAGCTGACGGTCAATCAACTGCAGGCGACCACCCACTATTGGTTCGAGATCAGCGCCTGGACGCAGGTGGGCAGCGGTATGCCCAAGACGGCGACCATTCAGTCGGGCGTGGAGCCGGTGCTGCCGCATGCGCCGACCAGCCTGGCCCTGTCCAACATCGAGGCCTTCTCGGTGGTGCTGCAGTTCACGCCCGGCTTCGACGGCAACTCGAGCATCACCAAGTGGAAGGTCGAGGCGCAGACGGCGCGAAACATGACCTGGTTCACCATCTGCGAGATCAGTGACCCCGACGCGGAGACCCTGACGGTCACCGGCCTCATGCCCTTCACCCAGTACCGCCTGCGGCTGAGCGCGACGAACGTCGTCGGCAGCTCCCGGCCCTCGGAGGCGACCAAGGACTTCCAGACGATTCAGGCTCGTCCGATGCACGCACCCTTCAATGTCACCGTGCGTGCGATGAGCGCCCAACAGTTGCGGGTGCGCTGGATTCCCCTCCAGCAGACGGAGTGGTTTGGCAACCCGCGGGGCTACAACATCAGCTACCGTCAGCTGGAGAGGATTGCGGGGGCGATCAAGAGCTCGCCGCGAAGCGTATTCATCGAGGATCATACGGCCAATTCGCATGTGCTGGAATCCCTCGAGGAGTGGACGGTGTACGAGGTGCTCATGCTCGCCTGCAACGACGTGGGCTGCTCCCGGGCCAGCAATCCGGCCGAGGAGCGCACCCGGGAAGCCACGCCCAGCTACGGCCCCCTGGACGTCCAGGCGAACGCGACATCGTCCACGACCGTCGTGGTGCGTTGGGGTGAAGTGCCGCGCCAGCATCGCAATGGCCAGATCGATGGGTTCAAGGTGTTCTACGCCGCCACAGATCGCCCGAGTGCCGCGCCCGTGCTGCACAAGACCATACCGAATAACAGTAGCTTTACCACGACACTGACGGAGCTCAAGAAGTACGTGGTCTACCACGTTCAGGTGCTGGCCTATACCCGACTGGGAGATGGCGCCCTGAGCACGCCCCCCATCCGGGTGCAGACGTTCGAGGATACGCCGGGTGCGCCGTCGAACGTTAGCTTTCCGGACGTGACGTTCTCGATGGCGCGCATCATTTGGGACGTGCCCGAGGATCCGAATGGCGAGATACTCGCCTACCAGGTCACCTACACGCTCAACGGCAGCGCCAATCTCAACTATAGTCGCGAATTTCCGCCCTCGGATCGCACCTTCCGCGCCACGAATCTGCTGGCCGAGCGCTACTACAGCTTCAGTGTGACGGCCCAGACGCGTCTCGGCTGGGGCAAGACGGCGACCGTCTTGGTGTACACCACCAACAACCGGGATCGGCCGCAGGCGCCGTCGGTGCCGCAAGTGTCGCGCAGTCAGATCCAGGCACATCAGATCACCTTCAGCTGGACACCGGGACGGGATGGATTCGCCCCGTTGCGCTATTACACGGTTCAGATGCGCGAGAACGAGGGACCTTGGCAGCCCCTACCGGAGCGCGTGGATCCCGCGCTGAGCTCCTACACGGCATTGGGACTGCGAGCGCACACGACGTATCAGTTCCGCATCCAGGCAACCAACGACTTGGGTCCCTCGGCCTTCAGCCGGGAGAGCATTGTGGTGCGCACGTTGCCCGCCGCGCCCGCTGTCGGCGTGGGCGGATTGAAGGTGGTGCCCATAACGACGACGTCGGTGCGCGTGCAATGGAGCTCGCTGGAGACGGGCATGTGGAACGGCGATGCGGCGACGGGCGGTTATCGCATCCTCTACCAACAGCTCTCGGACTTTCCCACCGCACTGCAGTCGACGCCCAAGACGGATGTGATGGGCATCAATGTGAACAGTGTGGTGCTGGCGGATCTGCAGCAGGATCGCAACTATGAGATTGTCGTGCTGCCCTTCAACTCCCAGGGACCGGGACCAGCGACGCCGCCCGCTGCCGTCTATGTGGGCGAAGCGGTGCCAACGGGCGAGCCACGTGGCGTCGACGCCGCTCCCATTTCCAGCACCGAGGTCCGTTTGCGCTGGAAGCCGCCCAAGCAGAGCATGCAGAATGGCGACATCCTCGGCTACAAGATCTTCTACCTGGTCACATACTCCCCGCAAGCCCTCGACGTCGGTCGCAAGTGGGAGGAGGAAATCGAGGTTGTCTCCGCCACAGCCACCTCGCATAGCCTTGTGTTCCTGGACAAGTACACCGAGTATCGCATCCAGCTGCTGGCCTTCAATCCCGCCGGCGATGGTCCTCGCTCGGCGCCCGTTACGGTCAAGACCCTGCAGGGTGTGCCCAGTGCACCGCTCAATCTGCGATTCTCCGACATCACGATGCAGAGCCTCGAGGTCACCTGGGATCCGCCCAAGTTCCTCAATGGCGAGATACTTGGCTATCTGGTGACCTACGAGACCACCGAGGAGAACGAGAGTAAGTTGAAAACAAGATTACAATTTAATGAAAAACTGATTTTATTTGAAAAAAAAAAAGTAAGGTCCTAATCCCAAGTTATATTTTTAAAACGTACAAGATTAAACGTTAAAAATTATGCTATAATAAATGAAGTTTAAGTTATAATCTCAAGTTATATTTTAATATTTTAAAATCTTCAAAGTCGAGCTCTAAAAATTGTTCATTTTATCGTGGAATAAAACACTTTTTTTCTAAAATCTAACAATTTTCTTGCAATTTAAATTATTAACCACTGAAACCTGAATTTTGGGCAGAAAAAATTAGGGATACTAGATAAAACCATCAATTTAAAGCATTTGGCTTAATTTATTTTTTATTATAATTTGCGTTAAATATAAATCTATAACAAAATCATAATCGATGATTTAATTTGGGAAACGTCAAAGTCGAACTTTAATTTATTCTAAAAACCCTGGAATGAAAAACAAAAATGAAAACAAGTGGGGAAAAGCTATAGTCGAGCTCCTGACTTTAAGACACCCGTTACTTATTTAAATAAATTTAAAATATTTTTTATTGCATGCTTTTAGGCACTTACATTGCTTGAAACTTTAATCAGCCATTACCACCTTTCTATTTGTCCGATCTTGTTGCTTTTAAGTAGGATGATAGCTTTAATTATCAGATTACGTTAATTACCAAAAAAATACGTAATATTTCTACGACGAATTCTAAGACGATTTGCCCAAGAAACCATGGGTCTAAAGTCAAAATCGAGCTTCCGATTTTTAATGAGAAATTATGATAAGTTTTGGCTTTTCATACGATTTCCCATAATTCACGCTAAAAATCGGAAACTCGATTTTCACTTTAGACCAGCGGTGGGCACGAAATCTGAATTCGGGAGCACAACACCAACATCAACAACAACAACCCTATCACAGTCTACTTTAGTTGAGAGCAGTCGCTGCTCCCGGAGCCACTGCGTGCCCACCGCTGGTTTCTTGGCCAAATCAGCTTAGAATTCGTCGTAGATTACGATTTTGACAACCGCTTGAAATTGAAAAATATGTATTTTTGCTCCATACAAATTGACCCACTCTAATATACATACTGATTCCATTTTTTGACAGAGTTCAGCAAGCAGGTGAAGCAGAAGGTGTCGAACACAACGCTCCGTGTGCAGAATCTGGAGGAGGAGGTCACCTACACCTTCACGGTGCGCGCCCAGACAATTGACTATGGGCCGGCGGTGAGCGAGAATGTGACGACGGGACCACAGGACGGCTCCCCAGTTGCGCCACGTGATCTCATATTAAGCAAGACGCTCTCCAGCGTCGAAATGCATTGGATCAACGGACCCTCTGGTCGTGGTCCCATTCTCGGCTATCTGATCGAGGCCAAGAAGCGCGGTAAGCCATTTTGATTCCAACTTGCCTTTAAAGTATCTTTAATTCTGGTTCTGGTTACATCTCTTTATCATTCTGTATTCTTTTATTTTCTTTTGATTTATATGCTTTTTTATGCAATTTAATTTTGGTGATTTATGAAACTTATGCGAATGCCAAATAAACAAAATCTTTAACATCATTTCTTTAACTGCTTGCGTAGAAAAAGGAGAACCTTCATTTGTGTGTAAGTATTACGCAGTCGCAGTCTACAAATTTAAGTTCTAACAATCATTTTCTAATCAATTTAATCACACATCACAATCATAACGTATTGATCACTTAACTTAACATTAGATTATTATGATTTTATTGAGAATCCATTGAGTTAAATGTCATAAAGTAGATATTTGGTGATTGTTGGCTTAGTAAATTATTTAAGGAAATATAAAAATATATTTTTAGGCATATTTTGATTTATTTGATAACTCCATTTTAAATTTGTTGAATTCACTGTACCAATTTATTAAAGACTCTAATATTGAGCTTATAAAATTTAAGTAATAATACTTATCAACTTAAACCTAAACAAAAATAAAAAGCGTACAAGATATTTTAAACAAATTTAAGTTAAAGTTGCCAAATTAATAATCTTTATTCAATTTATTTACGAGTATTCATAGTGTGTTGGTAGCTTCTATTTGTATATACTTGAAATTGACTTTGTGAGACTGAAACAAAATATGCATAAAATATCCAACAAAAAGTAAATCATTAAAATCATTTGAATAAATACAATTTTTAAATGGAATTCACAAATTTGTGTGATTTCAATTATTTGCCTAAACTTGAATGCTTTGTTCTAATAACCTTCATTTATCGATTCGCAGATGATTCGCGTTGGACAAAAATCGAGCAGACAAAAAAGGGAACGATGCAGGACTTTACGGTTAGCTATCACATCCTGATGCCGTCGACAGCTTACACATTCCGTGTGATTGCCTACAATCGGTATGGAATCTCGTTTCCCGTTTACTCCAAGGACTCGATATTGACACCATCGAAATTGCATCTGGAGTACGGATACCTGCAGCACAAGCCGTTCTACAGGCAAACCTGGTTCATGGTCTCCCTGGCGGCCACATCGATAGTCATCATTGTCATGGTCATCGCTGTGCTCTGTGTGAAGAGCAAAAGCTACAAGTACAAACGTGAGTTTAATTGCATTCAATCGATTGAAGACTGTGTCTAGTTTGAGTTAGTATTCATTAAAAACAGGGATTAAAACCGAAATGAATATCGGTTTCAGTTGCGGTTTCGGTTATGTTCGCATTTAGGTTTTCGGTTATCGGTTATCGGTTACGCAAAACTTTTGAATAAAGGTTTCGTAACGGTGAACCGGTTTTTGTTTTGGTTTCGGTTCACAGCGAAAAAAATTTCTTTGCAAAAATATAATTATATCAACAATATAATAATAATAACTAAAAAGACATTACTTTCTTAATGTTTCATTCACACATTTATTTCACATATTCTTCAGTTTGATGTAGTTTAGTTACAATTGAACAATTTTAATATTTCATTTAACTAATTTATTTTATTTGCGCTTATTCAGTGCTATGAAAATTGGATCATGAATATAGAAAAAAAAAATTCAAAATTAAACATAAGAAAATTAAAATCAAAGATCAAAATAAAAATGAAAAATAAAATTGAAAATTGGATGTATGAAAAACCGAAATTAACTCTTATAAATGAAACGGTTACCAAAAGGTTATTTCGGTTTACAGGGTTTAGGTTTTAAGGTTTCGGTCAAATGAAAATTTTTTTTTTCTGTTACGGTTTTAAATTTCAATCGGTTTTCACCGGTTAAAGGTTACGGTTTCGGTTGGGGCTTTAATCCCTGATTAAAAATGTGTAAAAAATATACACATTTTTCAGTCAAAACTTTGTAAAAACTTAACCAAATGTCAATTTTATAATTTTTTGATCTCAAATTTGATTTATTAAAGTTTTGGTCATTTGGAAAATGTATTTTCCGCTTCGAGAATTAGATAAATCATTCCCATTCGGATTGTAACCCTATGAAATAAAACAATGGAAAAATCAATAAACTTGTTGCTCTTTTCCCTGTACACAGAGGAGGCACAGAAAACGCTGGAGGAGTCCATGGCCATGTCGATTGATGAGCGCCAGGAGTTGGCATTGGAGCTGTATCGCTCGCGTCACGGCGTTGGCACGGGCACACTGAACAGTGTGGGCACCTTGCGCAGCGGAACTCTGGGCACACTGGGCCGAAAGTCGACCAATCGACCGCCAACAAACGTGCAGCTGGGCAAGAGTCCGCCACGACCGTCGCCCGCCTCGGTGGCCTATCACAGCGACGAGGAGAGTCTCAAGTGCTACGACGAGAATCCCGATGACAGCAGTGTGACCGAGAAGCCGTCCGAAGTGAGCAGCTCGGAGGCATCGCAGGTGAGTCTGGAGCATGAACGAATTCAACAATTTCACAAGGTAATTGATAATGTTTTATCCCTTGCAGCATTCGGAGAGCGAGAACGAGAGCGTGCGCAGCGATCCGCATTCGTTTGTGAATCATTATGCCAATGTGAATGATTCGCTGCGACAGTCGTGGAAGAAGACAAAGCCGGTGCGCAACTATTCCAGCTACACGGACTCCGAGCCAGAGGGCAGCGCAGTGATGAGCCTCAATGGTGGCCAGATTATTGTCAATAATATGGCCAGATCGAGGGCGCCACTGCCCGGCTTCTCATCATTTGTCTGACAATCAACCGAGTTCTAAGATCTAAGCAACAGTAGCAGCAGCAGCACCGTCATTAGGGAGACTTTTGTCTAACTTCTCCCAACCTCCCATCTGTCTCTCTCTCTCTCTATTGTGAGTGCATCCGGAAATGAGAAGATGATCCCAGATGATCCAGTGTGTGTGTGTGGAGTGGAGTATGACGCATGTTTGACTGTTGCTGCTGTGCTGCTATATTATATATGGACAATTAGTTATAGTAGTTCTATCTATACCTATACGAGTAATCTAATTTATAGTTTCTAGGACGAGAGATCTGAGATTTTTAAACGGCATTTAATTATCAAAATGTTCCACTGACCACCCGACCCAGCCCCAATTAATCATTAGAATTATTATTATACATATGTTTTTTTTTTATATTAATTGTTTTATACATTAATTAATTTATTTGTCTATCTATCCCACGTACGTCCGTTGTCTGGCACGCCCACAAAACACTACTTATAGCTCGTAACTGGCATTTATCAAAAAAGCAAAAACTTGTGATACGGAAATTTTTGCTTGATTTGTGTTCAATGTGTGTGAATTTTCATTTGATAGATGTAAATGAGTTTTCCCTCCGTTCTCCGCCTCCTTTAAGCCTTGCGCGCAATCTCATTATATTTAATATACTTAACTATATTTGATGAGACAACGATTTAACTCGCAACATAGGCAAACAAAATATATATATGTACGTGTACTTTTCCGTTGCCTTCGAATTAATTTATAAAATTTGAAATGAAATGTGACGCGAAGGCAGCTGCAACTGATGCAATCAGTTGACGAATGCAAAAAGCAAAGAGCAAATAAAAGAAAACAGAACAAAGAATTACGAAAACAAAGATGTTAGGAAAAGATACAGAAGAAAATTGAAAGAAAAACTGATTGAAAACAATTAGCATATCCCCTAAGTGAAGATGATAGAAGAGTTTGTGAAATCGAACTCATAACGATGACGACATATTTTTTTTTAAAAAAGCTTTTCATGTAAGAAATACATGAGTGTGTGTTCTTTTATATATGTATAAGTATAGGCCATATTAATGCAATTTGTAGCACATAAGCCACAAAATCAACACAAAAAAAAAAAACATAAACAACATGACGCGAAATGTTTTTTTTTATCTCCTCTCTCATGGAACAAAACGATCGACATGAAAATTATAATAATAGTCTAGCATTAAGTACGATCAATTTGGTGTATAATCAGATATATATGTATATGGATGTTTCAAGTATACATATATATGAATATATATATATTGCGTATACGCAGTTTTGGGGGGTCATAGGCATTACGTATGCGCGCGCAAACTAAGCATAATTAAGTAAATACATTTTAATTGTTAAACTCAAAGGCAGAATTTACATATATATGTATGTGGTATATATATATGTATGTATATGCTAAACTTTATAAACTATTTGTGTATTGTATATGTATATGTATATCTATATCTAAATAACTTAAATGACTGATTATATATTTTATACTTTTCGCTCGATATCTAAGTATATATTTTATTATTTTATGTGTTTTTTTTTCCGATAAAACCTTTCTTCGCATGCAAATAAATTATATTGTAATAATAAATTATAAACTGAAAACTGTAAATCCGCATATACGAATATGTCTATTTGTTAATGCGAATATGTTTTTTTTTTATATTACATCTAATTTAACTTCAAAGACTCGAAGCACAAGTTCATCTAGATATGTATTGTAATTGTTTGCAAAAGCTAATTAAATATTTAAATAGTTAAGAATCAAAGTATATATGCATGTATACATATATACATACAAATATATATATATAAATATATGTATATTTTTAGGCATAGAGAATGTTTCAATACAGTTTGCATTTGGAGGCGAAGTCAGTGGAGGAGTGCAGAGGCAGAAGGTCAGAAGTTTAGTGGAAATCGCGCAGCAAGCGCCAAGTATTAGCATATATTTATGTGTAAATGTAATTGAAGAATCATATGAATCAATAAAAGGTGTAAAAAAATAACAAATGTTGTTTAATTTCTTAAAATCAACATCTATTCAAGGCAAATGGCTTGTGTAAGTCATGCAAAAATACACGCATTGAAAAAAAAACAAATGTTTAGTTTATGCTAATTTCCAGTTTTGTAAAAAGCTTATCCTTACTCATTGTTTGGATTTTGAAGTGATGAAACTTCATTCGGTGTTTCTGTACTAATGCTATCCAAAAACTAGTGCTGGATGTAGAAACTATCCATATTGTTATTTAATCTTCGGCACAGTAAACAAAAAACAAATTTAAACAATTTACATATAGGTGAATTTTATTTATTTTTAACTTCGTTTTATGATAAAAAAAATAAAAATAAAACAAAAAATATATTTATATATAATATAATTAATAATTTCCATATGGGAGCTATGTCATGGTGAAAGATGATTTTTGGTTATGGTTAAGGGCAAGGCGGGTTCGATCGATTTGTGCAGGCACTTGGGTGGAGCTCATCTTATTGTCGTTACAGTTCAGTACGCAGAGTTAAGGCATATCCCGGGCAGATTACGGATTACTGAATACATATTTAAGATTGCTAGACATTACTTTTGACTAACCGTCTAAATGTGACATAAGTTAGATACAAAAATGGCACTTAGTACTAAGACTTAAGATACAACTAGTTAAAGAATATCTGCAAAAAAAAAAAAAGAATTGCAAAAAAGAATTAATCTTTTAGTTTGTTAGTTTTTCATTCGGATCGTTGCATGATCATCTCGATTTTGTCACCGGCAGCTGCGATCAACGGCACCGTGAGGCAACAATCAAAGTCCTGCGTCTTCATCTCATTGACCTGGTTGCATGAACGGATTGTTATTAATTAATTTGGATAGGATAATAATATGGGATAATGTCAATGTTAGTCACCTGCATAATTCGATCGAAGGGCTTCAGTTGGCCACACATGTCCGCCGGGCCGCCGCTGCGAATGCGATTGATGAATACACCACGTTCGTAGAGTCCGTCTGAGACGGAGAATCCATAGTCATCGTAGACTTTATCCTTGTAAAGTGTGACATGAAAGACGCGCTGCTGTTGATCCTTGTTGCCGCCATTTGCATTGTTATTGTTGTTGTTGCTATTGCTATTGTTGTTGTTGTTGTTGCTCGCTTCGGTGTTGGTGGAGGGACTGCGAGGACGTCGCTGCACCTTGGCATAGATGGCCTGGGCCTGGGGCAAGCCACCAGCACCACTGGAGGCAGCGCTGCTGATGTCGTGACTGCGCAGTATCTTCAGGTCGACCAGATCGCCCAGATTGTGCAACAGGCTGGTGGCATGCGACAGTGGCATGCCCTGCACCGAATGCTCATCGATGGCCAGCAGTTGATCGCCAACGTGGATCTGTCCATTCTTATGCGCAATGCCGCCTATAGCAGAGAGGAAGAGAGAAAGGGGAGTTAGACTAGGAGCACTTGGAGGAGTTGACCTTGATTTCTTACCCTCCACCAAACCGCTGATAGTAATGGGCTTGGTAATGTCCTCGCTGCCGGCCAAGGTGATGCCCAGCAATCCACCCTTGGGCTCCAGACGCACCGTGAAGATGATCTGATGCAGGCTGCTGCCGCTGCTCTTGCTGCTCGAACTGGCCGCCGATCCATAGACCTTGTTCTCCATGGGCGGTGGCAGGGCGGTGCAGTCCACACTTCAAATAAAATTGGAGATCCGATTAGAGATCAGACATTTCAGATTGTAAACTCAGATGCAATGAGAATAAAGCTCTAAAGCTAATCCCGTTTCGATATCGAATTTAGTTCAACAGGAAAATCAGTTATTCTTCACTAAATTTCTTACTAACTGAAAGTTTATAACGATGAACTTGACAATTTTCTTAGGTAGCGTTAAGTATTTCATAATGCTCATAATAATTATTACAAATATAAATACAATATGAAAATCAATAAGGTGTGTGTTGGAGTAAAGATGGAAATCAAAATTATGGATCGAGTTTTAAATCGAAATGTTGAAATCGTCGAAAACAAAAATCGAGCTGTCTACTTATCGTTAAAAAAATTATCGAATTGGAGTTGTTGTTGTTTTTGACCAGGGATTTAAAACCCTAAACGAAACCGTAACCTTTGACCGGTAAAAGCCGATTGAAATTTTAATTTGACCGAAACCTTAAAACCGAAACTCTGTAAACCGAAATAACCGTTTAGTTACCGTTTCATTTAAAAGGGTTAATTTCGGTTTTTCATACATAAAAAAATAAGTAATTTTGATTTTTGATTTAAATTTTCTAATGCTTAATTTTGAATTTTTTTTGTTTGATTCGTGATCGAATTTCAATAGCACTGAATAAGCGCAAATTCAAAAAAGTGTGTTAAAAGAAATATTAAAATTGTTCAAATGTAACTAAACTACATCAAACTGAAGAATACGTGAAATAAATGTGTGAATGAAACATTAAGAAAGTAATGCCTTTTTAATTATTATTAAAATATTGTTAATATAACATAATATACCCGAACAATAGCGGTATTTCAAAACCGAAACATACAAAAACCGGTTCACCGTTGCGAAACCTTTATTCAAACATTTTGCGTAACATAGCCGAAACCGTAACTGAATCCGATATTCGTTTCGGTTTTAATCCCTGACTTTGACATTACTTGATTTAAGCATAAATGCTCTCAATAGAGATACTATTCGTTTTTAAAAAAGGTCATTACTTATGTAGTAGAGAATGGGATTAAATTGATCACACAAAATCCTTGAAGCAATCCTAAAACTTTAATCATTTTGTATCGAAATAAAATTTTTTAATATTTTTAATTATGTACATATGTATATTCCCAATATTCAATTTAAATTGAATTGAAATTGAAATTAAATACTTATAATACATAAATTCTTGATTCAAGTGCGAACACACTTGATTTTTCTCTCAGTGTGTTGACTTGATGCCTCACCTGGCGTAGCGATTGAGCTCATAGCCGCCGTAGTGATGCGTCTCCCGATCGTCCCGATCGTCCTGCTCGTCCTCCTCCTCGGGCAGCTCGGTGGTCAGGCTCTGTGTTTGGTTTGCTGGCGCCGCAAAGCTGCGACTGTTGTTGACTGAAGAGGAGCAGCTGATGGCACCCGTCGTCCAGGCATTGGCGGCATTGGGATTGGATTGGGGATGTCGCAGCTGGACGGACTGCAGGCTGCCCGTGTCGTCTAGGCTGGCAGCGCGATAGTAGTCCGGCTGCGGGGTGCTGGACTTGAGGGAGATGCAGTCGTTGTACTTGACCTCCGCGTACTTGGACGCCACGTAGGCGCTGCTGTAGAGCTCCGTGTCGGTGCCCGGCAGTGGCAGTGGCAGTGGCAGCGGCAGCGGCAGCGGCACGGCGGTGGTGCAGCAGTTGCTGTAGATGGGACTGGGCTGCAGGAAGTCGGGCAGCACCACCCGCTTGATGGTCAGCGTGGTGAAGTCCGAAGTCGACTGCGTGGGCGTGGCCGTGGGTGTGGGCGTGGGCGTGGGTGTGGGCAGCTCCTTGAGCAGGGCATCCACATTGAAGTGCTGCACGGGATGCTGATCCACGGCGAGCAGTATGTCGCCCGGTCGCAGCGAGCCGCAGCGGTGGGCGGGACTGCCCATCTTGACGTCGGAGATGACGAGGCCCGCGTGACTCGACCCGCTGACGCTCACGCCCAGGCCGCACTTGCCGGCGCGCAGCAGCTTCACGTTGAAGACCCCGCTGGAGGGCACCACGGCGTCCGGCATGTCGAACTCCACCTCCAGCTCCAGCCAATTGGCGGCCGTGGGCGCGCCATTGCTGCTCCTGCCCTCCAGCAGCTGACGCATCGCCATCGCGTCCAGGCTGTACATCTTGTTGATGGCCACAATGCGATCTCCGGGCTGAATGCAGCCACTGCGATCCGCCACAGAGTCGGGCAGAATCTGGGCAATCACCACGGGCATCGAATTGCCCAGAATGATTCCAGCTCCCTGGCTGCAGTCGAGCAGCACTGGGAAACTCTCGGCGCGACACAGACCCAGACTGGGATTGCCATTGCCATTTCCATTTCCATTCCCATTGCCAGCTAATCCTCCTCCTCCTCCTCCTGCTCCTCCTCCGGCTCCCTCCAGGGGCAGGGAACTCTTGCGCACGATGCGTGGACGTTGTCGGCCCGTGGATTTGCGAGACTCCAGCGTGCTGAAGCTATACTTGGGACTGCCCAGCGCCGTGTGACCTGAAAGCGAAGCGGCCAAATAGGAAGAGATGCCCATTAAATGTGGCCAGAGTGTCGACTATTTTTGGACGCCCCTCTGTGCGCAGCTGTCCCCCTGTTGATTCCCCTCCCACAACCCACAACCCACCATCCGCAACATCCCCATCTTTATTTACGGCCTCTTTGTCTTTGTGTCTTTCCTGCCCAAACTTGGCCAAAGCTTTTAACACTCGATCTTCGATCTCTCTCGCTCTCTCTCTCTCTCTCTCTCTCTCTCTCTCTCTCTCTCTCTCTCTCTCTCTCTCTCGTATTCCCCTTGCCCTCGCTCTCGATCTTCTCCAGCTGATGGCCATGTGTGAGAAATGCTTCACATGGCAGCCACTTTGACTGCAGCTAATCCACAGCTTAGCTTCTATGTGTGTACTATATGTATCTGTATCTGTATCTGTATCTGTATTCCCCCCTTCGGCTTGTATCTGTATCTGTTGTTGCCTCTGTTTATTCTCCTGTCGATCTTCCTCGAGAATTTACAACAATCCAAGTTCTAGTCGAACTTCTCCTGTCTCTCCCCTCTCCCCTTTCCCCCCTCGTGCCCCCTTCGAATTATTCGTTCATTTTCATAGCACTCAAACACACAAATTGATTGGCATTCTTCGCTCATGCTCTTTGCGAGGGCTGTTCAGTAAATATATCATTATTATTCTAAGAACTTTAAACAAATGTCGTTAACTGTAGTTTTCTACAATTTAAATTAAATTTAAATTTAATTGAAATTGAAATTGAAAAAAGTAAATCAGTAAAAAAAAAAAACTACTGAAAAACTACTATGAAGTTCAAGCATATGTAGAAACTTCCCCGCTTAATAAATAATTATTTCGTAAATAATAAGTAGTTATTAATTATAACCAGGGACCGCAAATAATGATTATTGAAATGTTTTCATATCAAAAAATCAATGACAAGAATACAAATACAAAAAAAAATCATAATGATTAAATTTGAGCGAAAAAATAAAACTCACAAATAATCATTATTTATGATTTTTATTTATTCGCTCAAAATATAACTCTCTTTAAATGCATGACTTTTGTGTAGGATTTTCACCCAGTGTTTTTGCATATCCCTTTAAAAGAAACCCAGTGGACCCATAAAATGCAAAAACAAATCTTTAATGTGATTACGTAATCTTTTTTAAAAGTCAATTTTATTTTGAGCGAAAAATAAAAATCATAAATAATAATTACTTGTGAGTTTTATTTCTTCGCTCAAGATTAATCATTATCATTGATTTATATCCTAAAAAAATCTTTAAATAATCATTACCATGTAATTTTTATAATATAACTCATAATGAAAACGGTCCCTGATTATAATGAAAATCCGTAACGTCACGTTATGACCACTGACAAAACTGTTTGAGCAGCCCTCGCTTATTTGGAACGTATTGTTTTAGCTGTGGATCGTCGCGTCGCCGCGATTCATTAGACCATAGACATTGGAGAGACGCCCACGCCGCGAGATCGATCGACCTTCAAGGCGCCATTTTTGGCGGATCGCCTTGAAAGCCTTTTGGCGTTTCACAAGCATCGATTCATTGGCTGCGATAGCCGAAAAAGACTTTTAACTGCTGCTGCTGCTGCTGCTTCTACGAGTTGTGGTGCAGGCAGTGGTGCATGTGGTGCTAGTCGAGTCCGGCTGCCGACTGCGACTCCGACTGCGACTGCGAACTCCGACTGTGTTTCGACTTACCCGCGTCGTGCCAGCGCATGAGCTGGCATTATCTGCATCTGTGTGTAGCCCCGTCCTGTGGACGTGTCCAATATGGTCATCACCTCGTCGGGACTGTAGGCTGTGTGCTCGATCATTGTGTCATCGATGGAGAGCACTTGATCGCCCACTGATAAGGCGCCACAACTGCAGGCAAACACAGACATGGACATCGAATTAGATATATGTAGAATTAGATATAGATATAGACATTCAAATGTGGTTGGTTACCACTAGTTACCACGTTTATGCCATGAAATATCATGATGAATATTTGCATTTTGTGCGTGTTCGCTTTCGTTGTATTATTTAC
>JBAMBL010000635.1:0-31579 GCA_037043405.1 Drosophila subquinaria
GGTACTCGACTGTCGAAGACCCCGTACTTACTATGCAAAAGCAAACACTGCTTAAAGTCATGTAATATAAGTCGCTACAAACATTTAACGTATTTTAATATATATATATTTTCGCCCAAATATATTGAGGATACGTACATATATCAATTTACATTAAAGATATAATAAATGATTTATTAAAGCACATCATCAAATTTAACAGATGCACAAAATAAATTGATTTAAGCATTAGAGAAAGCGAGAAAGCGATAAGAGCATTTCCCACATCTCTTAACAATAAACCAAAAAAAAAATCAAATATTAACATTGAATTGATGTAACTGCAACATTAATATAAAATGTCAGGAAAACATTAATAAATCTTAAAAATAAAAAAGTCTGTTCAAGCCGGGATTCGAGCTCGGGACCTACATATGATCTAAAAAGTCTGCAAATATTAAAAAAAAAAATTAAAAAATTTGCTCTCGCTGGGAGTTGAACCCGCGACTAATTGCTAATTTACTGGGAACTTTGCCCCTTAGGCCACCGAAGCCAACTTTACAAATGCAAAATGCAGATATGTTAAGACTACAATGATTTATTCTTTGCCAGTTATGATTTCTGCAACATCATTTTAAAATTTAATAACATTATGTAGACTATTCAAGTACGATATTCAGACTGTCTTTATTTCGCCATCTCGCTCAGAACATCTCGAACTATCGATATGTTTGACAGAGATGCTATTAACAGTTATCGATATGTGTATTTACAAATGTTCTTACTTTACTAATTAATTACTAATATTGCATACTCCTATCTTATGTACTACTACAATTAAAAAAAACATTTGGGGATCATCTGCTAACAACTTAATTTTATTGGTCAAATAATAAATACTAACATTTTGAATTGATAAAAATGCAACACTTATATAAAATATCAACATAACACAAAAAAATTGATTTTAAAAACAAAAAAAATTTGTCCGTGTCAGGATTTGAACCCGCGACCCCCTGACACAACTGACAATGTAAGCAAAAGACTAGGCGTCTTTACACGTTGCGCCACAGTCGCTCTTTGAAATCTATTGTCCAGTAATAGATTTCATTGTTACTGGACTGTAAGTCAAAAGTAATTAATTGTATTCATTGATTGTTGTTGTTGCTGCTAAAGTATGGCAAATAAAGGAGAATTTAGTTGTTCAATATCTTCTCTGTTTATTATCCGATCGCGATGAAATTTTCAGCAAACATGGAAAGTAACAATATCTTCGTCTATGCTTAATAAGGAATGTCTATCTTTAAAATTGTCCTTATAATTAAGATTTTCTAATTTGTGGGCGTTTAAGGGGGCGTGGCCAAAATCTAAAACAAACTCGATCTGCTTACAATATAGACGCACCTACATACCAAGTTTGAAGTCCCTAGCTGTTATAGTCTCTGAGATCTAGGCGCTCTTACAGACGGACAGACGGACAGACGGACAGACGGACAGACGGACAGACAGACATGGCTATATCAACTCGGCTGTTGATGCTGATCAAGAATATATATACTTTATGGGGTCTGCCACGCCTCCTTCTGCCTGTTACGCACATTTTTTTTTGTG
Organism: Drosophila subquinaria; assembly: GCA_037043405.1. Lineage (NCBI taxonomy): Eukaryota > Metazoa > Arthropoda > Insecta > Diptera > Drosophilidae > Drosophila > Drosophila subquinaria. Next base: position 1,591 of record JBAMBL010000635.1, read on the forward strand.
ACAAAGTTAATAGACCCCTATACTTTTTTAAAGTACGGGGTCTAATGAGACAATCTACAAGTGGAACAAGAGACAATCCATATGACAATTGGTTTGCATGCTTTGTTCCACAGAGAGATGAAGAGAGTGAGAGAGACAGTCAACTGCTAAATCGAAGTTTAAGTGCCTCGTTCTCGTTCTCATTCCCCTTTGCCATTTCCCATTCCATTCCCATTCCGTTTCGTTCCCGCTGCCTTTCCGCCAACTAAAAAAAGATGTTTTGTTGTGTTTTTTTGTTTGTTTGTATTGTGCGCTGCGCTCTCGACTTCGTTTCTGTCTGTCTGCACATCTTCTTAATTAATTTGACATAAATTGCAAGCAACACACACACACACACACAAACAGTCACATACATAGCCAGATACAACACACACACACTGAACACATTGGCATTGTTCTGACTTTTGTCTACTTGGCCAAAGACTTAACCAGTTGCCGTCTGCCACAGTCTATGCCAAAAGTTTGCACTCAACTTATATCTGTGTGTGTGTGTGTGTGAGTGTGTCTTGTCTTTGTGTGTGTGTGTTTGAACTACTGAAAGCAGACAACTTTCAAGTCAGCAGCTGGTCAATTGCTTGAACTTTGAATTGCTCGAGAAAAGACTGGGAACACAATGTAAATGATGATACACATACATTACATACATACTGTAAGTGGATATCATGTAGTGGCGCCACCTATTGTCAAATTTCTCAATGGTTGCATCTTAAACAAATACTGTGAGCTGTAAATATTTATTTTGCATGAGATTCGGTTATTCGATTTGATTTTGATTTTGAATATCTCAGTAATTGATACTAAAAAGTGTTTCAATACCAATTGTTTATGCTTTGTGTGTTCCGATTCCACATGTTTCCCTTAAAGCTTTGTTTTTTTTTCCTATGCGATACGAAAAATGTTTCAATTCCGTTTGGCTAACATTAAATTTAAATTCGAAAAAAAATATTTTTCTTCTGTTTTTAAGAATGCTCCAATGCCAATTGTTTTTTTATAAATATAGAAAAATATATATTATCAAACCCTATTCGAATACAGATCTGATTTATTTTAACATTAAACGTATTCTTTGTGAAACAGTTTTAGAAAGATTTAACTTTAGAAACATTTCAATTCCGAATGTTTCAGTTTTATTTACTTGAAAAACAGGAGAAATTGTAATGAATTGAAGAAATATAAATCTGTTCCAATTGAGCTCTTTGAAGTTTTGTGCATTTCAAATCAAAACTTTTCTGTTTAACTTATTAATTATTTTAATTGCAAACTTTTAGAAATACATATAATTCAATTCCAATTAAAAAGGTAAAAACAGGATATAGATTTGTCCCTCATCTAATTGTGTTTCAATTCTAATCGTCTTAAATGTAACTTGAATATTTGTATTCAACAAATGTAAAAGAAATAAATCAAAATGATTGCATAAATATATGCATATGTATTTCAATAATTATATGTGTGTGCCTGTGGCACATCTAGAGCTTGTCCAATAACTGCTCGCATGCACTGTGTTACAGGTCTTTTGTTTTGCTTTTTAGAAAGTCGACAATGAGCATAAGGAAATTTTCAACAGAGCACAAACACACCAATAATTACCTGTCTAGAATATAGCCCAGCCACATTCGTACACTGATAAAAAAATGGATCTAAAATCAAGATTTTGGTCTCAGAACTAAGAACATTGGTCTAAAAAATGCGTCGAGAACATGAAAATCTTGAAGTAAGAAAACACATCTTGATTCTAAGAACATTTTAATTAAGACCAAGTTCTTACTTTTAAGACCATAAATTCTTATATTTTCAAGACCACAAATCTTATTATAAGAATGAAACTTGTTATTTTTTTAAGATTATGTGTTCTTATTTTAAGACCAAAAAGTTTTGAATACACAAGACAAAAAATCTCAAATTGAGATTAAGCTTCTTAACAATTTAAGAACATGAAGTAAGTTTTAGTTAGCTTGAGGTCTAGTAATGTCGATATGACACTAAAAAACAAAAATAATACACAAAACACTTGCAGAACGCAAGGAGCATGGGTCGGTATAGAGATGTTTCAAGAGATGCCAGTCTCTTTCATCAGTACCGTTGTGCTGACTTGCCCAGCGATCCAAACCTAATGTCATCTTTGAGAAGCCAGAAGCAGTTGTGAATTATTGGTCTCAAGAAGTGAAAAGATTTTAAGATTTTTGTTCTTATTTTAAGAGAAAAAGATCTAAGATCTAAGATTTTTATTCTTATATTGAGAACTTAAGATTTTTTAGAATAATATTCTTAGTTTTAGTAATTTGGTCTTAAAATGGTCTTATATTAAGAACAAAATATTTAAATTTGAGAATTTTGTTCTTATTTTAAGAACTTACGATTTTCAAGATTAATATTCTTAGTTTTAGTAATTTGGTCTTAAAATATTCTTATTTCAAGAACAAAATTTTTAAGATGAATGTTCTTGATTTTAGAATGTGGTCTTTTTTTTCAGTGTAGGTGGTGCGGTGGTGCGTGGTGGGTGAGGGAGTGGTAAGGAAAGGGGAAGGGGAAAGGGGAGTGTGTGGTGCAACTTGTGGGAATTGATGGCAGCTGCTGACAGACCGACAATTGGCGTCCATCGTCTGTTTGGGCGGTTTCAACTTGGCTGCTGCTGGTTTATTAATTATGTGACCCACCAATTGGCATTAGAGTGGTGCTGCCCCACCCCCTCCCCCGCTTGTCCCCACTCCCCGTCCCCCTCACGGTCTCTCTTTCAATTGTTGTTGCATTGATAGCAAATTTGTTGTCTGCTGGACAATTGACCAGTTTTCTAGTTGTTGTCGGTTTTTTGGCATTGTCTTGTGCATCATCATCATCATTGTGATTATTATCATCAAGAGTATCATCATCATTATCAGCTTGTGTGAAAGCATCGTCGCCCACGTTTCATGTTTCTCATTTTTGGTTTTCAGTTTTCGTTTTGCACATTTGTTAATTTAAATGCCGTAATTTTATTTTATTTCTTTTTTGTTTAGTGATTTTCCTTTGTTGTTTGCTTTCTAATAAGCTTCAACAGTTGCCTGCATTTTCTTTCATTCCTTTGCATTTTGTATATATTTTTTAATTTTAATTTCAATTTCTGTTTCTGTTTCCCCTTCATCATCATCTTTTTCTTATGTTACTTCTGTTACTGTTAATTGAACGCCAGCCAGGCGCTACAACGCCGATAAGCCCAATTGTAAATATTTGCTCATTTAACTCAATTGAAAATTGCTTCTTTTTTTTTTTTTTTTTTAATTTTTACTTTCCGCGACGACAGTTAATGAAATGTAACGAACATTTTACACTGCGTGTGGAAAGTAGGGAGAGAAATTTGGTGAAATTTCCATCTGTTATAGTTGGGAAAATGTAAATGGCTCAAGTGCGGGCTTAGAAGGCATAGAAAAGGGTTTAGTTTTGTGTGTGGTTCAGTTTTTTTTTTTGACATTAATATTTGAACAATTTATTAATAATAAATGAAAGACCCCAAAAGGGATTGTTCACTGCGTACTTAATTATTTATTTATTAGCTAGAGGCGTAAATACTAAATACAGGTATTTATGGTGTTATTTTTGGCTCTAGGAATTAATAAATTTATTTAAAAAATTAATCAATAAATTACCTTTAAATTAGATTAATTTAAAAATTGATAAAGTTTACAAAGTAAACAATGTTAAACTGCAAATAAGTAAATCTCATGCAAACTATAATTTGTTAAGAAGCAACTCTACGACTCCCCTTACAGGGTATGTCTTAAGCGTATTGTCTGCTTTTTATCAAAGTCTGTCTCTTGTTTATACGTTAACAAAGTAAAACTTGAACTTTTAATTGTGCACAACCCGCATTTGAGCTGTCATATTAAGCCCTTTCTTCTGTCTCTTTCTCTCGCCCAGTTGCCGTCTCTTTCTCAGTTGTTGATTCTACTTAAAAGTTGCTGTAGATTTGCGGAAATTGCAGTTCTTTAAGCAATCATCTTGAGTTCTTTTCAGCTGGCGGAAAGAACTAACTTTGTCAGCACTCTGCTTTAATTGACCCCAAAAGCGTTTTGGGGCCCACCTGAAACTGAAGACGCGCTTTAGCCAGGCCAACAGCCCCATTGCCAAAATAAAAGTGCGTTTACTTAATGCGCGCCTTGGGGCGTTTATAACAATTGTTTGTTTTGTTTTGTTTTTGTTGTTTTTGCTGTCGCCAACTTGATTTAAATTTAATTTCTATCTATATTTTTGTTGTTGTTGTTGCCTTTGTATTTATTCAAAATTTGATTGCGTTTAATTATAATTTTTTTCTTTTTCACTGTCTCTCGTTTTGTTATTTTCCATTCCCATTCGCAGCTAAAGTTTATTTTCTTAGCTTTTCTCTGTTGCCCAACGCATTTTATGTGCATTTTTTTCTGCTTTTTTTTTGCGCCATGACGCAAATATTTACTTCGCATAACGGTTGCCTTTTACAGCACACACACACACACACACATACCCACAGTGACTGTGACTGTGAATGTGACTGTGACTTGTTTGCCTGCTCGAGTTTCCTCTACCAACTTCTCCCCATTTTCCTCCATCGCAATGACCTTTTCAATTACACAAAAGTTTATTATTATTATTTTTTTTTCCCTTTGCGTTTTTCTTTTTTCATACACTTGCTAAAAGGAAAAGATATGCATATCAAGATAGTTGGCAAGCTTTAGTTTAGTTTTTCATATAAACAGAATAACAACAATTACAACAAGAAGCAGAAGCAGAAGAATAACAACATTTTAAAGGAGCTTTGCCCGAGTCCTGAATTTGCGCTATATCTGCAGTCAAGATTCTTTGGAATTGTCCCTTTATGCTGCTTCCGCTTCTTTGTATAGAAGGATAAACAGATAATATCCATACTCGTCAAGCCGAAGCTTAAATACCCTAACGGATTTGTTGTATATCTGCTTGAATTTGCTGATTATTTTATGAAAATCCCATTTTTCTCAGTTATTTTTATGAAATTAAACTTGATCAGAAATATTAATGAAACTAGAGTTTTGAAATATATAATGAAAAACATCTTATAAAAGTCACTTAATTAATGAAAAATCGAATATACTCTAAATAAGTTAATTTGTAAGATCAACTTTTTCCTAGAAGTTAATTTAATTAATTTACGCCAAACAAAAACAAGGAAATTATAAATGTATTTAATAATTGAAATTGTTATACAAATTGCAACCTGTTGCAAGTTTCTTTGCCGCTTTCTCATCCGCCTCCTCCTCCTCCTCCTCCTTCGCCTTGTTGACAACTTCGTATTGATGGAAAAACAACTCAAACTTTGTAGTGTATTCAATTATCTGATCGTTTTTCTTAATGTTGTGCAACAGTTTTCAGCACTTTGAATTTAAATGTGCTTTTTAGTGGATTTTCGCACGAAAAATACGGGGTTACCTAACCGACAAAAAGTCACGCTGCCACGCCCACACAGTTGTACGCCTTGTGGAATCTGTTTGCGGTCACACACACACACACATACACACATTAACATGTGCTGTGGAACATTTCTTTAGGCGCTTTTTTATGATTTACATTAAATTTTCACACAACTTTCGAAGCAAGCGAATTGTGGAGTGTGCTCGACTAGCAGATACTCTGGCAAATTACAAAAATAAAAAAATATCTTTTTTATTTACTTATTTTTTTAATCAACTTTTCCCATAGTTTATAATAATTATTTAATTAAAAAATATATATGTATAATGGCGAACATATTTATTGGCACAGCAAACATTTTGAGATTTGGGGGCTTATTTGTTCCCCTATCGTTAATATATTGGCATCAGTGGAAAGGTCATTTAAATTCCTTTTGAATGATATTAAACTTTCCTTAACCCATTAAGTACCCTTTGAGGATTTCGAATTAATGTAAAAGTCAATTTTCAAAACTTTTTTCCTAGATTAAAAAAAAAAAAAATTTTTTCATGAAAAAAAATTCTTGAAACAATTCTAAGAGTCACTGCAAAAAAATGTTTTCAAAAATATGTTTGCTAGTATTTTCTATGATTTTTTGAAGTGTATATTAATTTAATTTAAAATTTCCAGTTCAATTCAATGCATATTCTAAAGATGATTTTTGCTATAATCTGTAACAATAAAATAATATAGTCTGACGTGTCGACTTTTAGCCTGTTGCATACAATCAAGCACACCCATTGCGCGTTTATTGACAGGGTATACAAAAAGAAAACCAAAAAAACTAAAGTTGAAGTCGTCGAGGCCGTCGTCGCCTGCTCTTTGGCTGTTGCTTAATTGAGCATCAATTAAAAATGTCTCGCCTCATTAAATGTGCGCTTTAACAAAAACAACAGGCAAAACATAACAACAACAAAACATTTTTATTCGCTCATCAAAATGTTGCACAGATAAAGCGACTGACTCAGAGTCAGAGTCAGATAGTTAAAGTTCTTGTTGTAGTTCTTCTTTATGTGTATGAGAATGATGAGACGATCTTTTGACCCAACCCAACCCAACCCAGTCCAGTTACAACTCCCCCCGCTGTTTCATTCCATTTCGTTCCATCTCATATCTAGCATATATGTAGTATATATTGCCCTTTGCATTTGCAAGGCTTGAGTCAAAGACAAACTCGGGATATCAGTTTACATGCTCGTCAATCCAAATGACACTAGAGGTGTTTGTTGCCTCTTTAATTGAGCTCCTTAACTGACTTTCAACTGTGATGACTCATTTGCTGTGTGTGTTGTATGATTGTGTGGATTCTCTTTAGCTTCTTCTTCTTGCAGTTGGGTGTTTGACTACCAGGAAATGTCGAATCATTTGCCCAGGCATGCAGTTGAGTCAGTCGGAAAAAGATATTAACCAACTACATTAATTTGTGTAAATTTGCAATATGGATTGCAAGTTGTAGATTGCATGTTGTGGATTGAGTGTACTCGATTTGCTTTTTAAATTATGATGAATATCAGCCTAAAATGTGTATTTTAAATTAGTTAGTTTAATATGTGGATAGCTCGATTAATAAATTGATTTATATATTTTTTTGTTTTTATTTAAAAAGTTTCGTTTTTTTGATAATACTTTATTTGTTATGGAATCTTCAATATCAAATTTCTAGTCTCCTTATTAAATTAAAATTACTAAAAGAGCCTTGGTACACATTTAAAAATATTCAAAGAAAATTTAATTTCAGTATTCAAACCTCATTCTGTTTTTTCCATTTCGCTTTCGTTTCCCATTTCCATATGAAATGCATTTGAAAGTAATTCATTGATCAACTGATTGATAGTCAACGCCTGTTTAGCTCAAAGAACCGAGAGCCCAAACGACGATCAGAGTCGAGAAGTTCAGTTGTGTGATAGTCTGATCTTTAACCCAACCCACTTACATACATGCATGCATAAATGTTGCATTCATTGGGACAAACTCGAAATTCTAGACAAACATCGTGTTGCATATTTCACACCATTTGCGTCGCCTTCAAAAGAAGAACGAGGAATGGGGAATGGGAGACTGGGGAGGGGCCCCAAGTCCAAAATGAAAAGACGAGTAATTATAAGCGACATAACATAAATGCCAAGAGGCGCATATAAATCAGATTATGCACACCCCTCCCCTCCCCTCCACACTCTCTCTGCTCGTAAAAAAGAATAAATAATAAAAAAAAAGAAACTTAGATCATAATTAAGAGCGAGATAGTTGGACTCAATGATGGCAAAGGGCATGGGGTGTAAGGTATGTGCCAGAGAGAGGGGAAAGCAGGGTGGAAGGGGGGACACATGTTTGACACAGAGATAACATACGCATACATATGCATAAGTGTAAGTGTAAGTGTGTGTGCGTGTGTGTGTATGTGTATCAAAAGGGCAACGAATGTTGCCGACAAGAATTAAGACAGTTTTTTTTACACATTTTTTTTTTTTTTTTTTTTTTTTGTAAAGCAAACATGTGTGTGTGTGTGTGGCTTTAACTTCAAAAGGAAGTCATGCACTCATCGCTGGCCAAAGATATCCATGAATTGCGCAGTCAAAAGGCGCATAAACAGCACAACAACAACAACAACAACAACAAGAGTCCAACAAGAAAATACATTTATTTATGTGTATTCCAGCTAAATAATGAACTCGAGGGCGTACCACAAAGTACTACAAGCCAGGAACAGCAACAGACGATCAAGGGATGGGAACGGGGAGGGGTGTTGTTTAGGGCTGGGGGAGGGGGGGGGTCTGCGACGAGGGGGCGCCAAGCATACAAATGCATAAACTCTTCTCTTCTCTTGCCAACACAAAAATATTCTAAACGCACAAAATAAATAACAAGTCTGCACTCGATGTAACTGCTGGCTCAGCAAATACCCTGTAAAGCAGGCATGAAAACGCAGTAAATTAAATAATAAGCTTTTAAAAATATTTTGTGAAAGAAAAAAAAAAAAAGAAGAAAATTCGAAACTTTTTCAATCTTTCAAGTTAAGTTAAAAATCGCAAAAATAAGCCTTGAACATTCATTTGACGCCCTGAGTTTATCAATTTAAATTGATTTTCTTTTCAAATAAATTAAATTATGATTTACTGACTTTTGATGAAATGGGAAATTTTTGAAATTTAAATTTATTTATTTATTTTTTTTTTTTATATAAATTTATTTATTTATTTTTTTTTTTTATATAAATTTAGCCAATTTTATTTTGATGCAATTGAATTTTGTTGCAAATAAGCCAATTATACTGATTACATACTTATACATTTTTTTATACGACTCATTGATACCCCATATTTTGCACATACTGCTTATAGGGTATATTCAAAATAAAAACAGAAATGCGTAGGTCAACCAAATGTTGCCTCTTGATGTTGCCACTACCACTGGCTTTTACACACACAGACAATCACACACACAAACACACACACTTGCAGCATCAATTCGCGACTGTGGCATGTGTGTGTGTATGTGTGATTATGTTGGTGTGTTGATATTTTTAAAGCGCACCTAAACCTCAAATGGTTGGGCACCGTTGGCAGCTCAAGGCAGCTCGACTTTTGCCGACTTTCCGACTTTATTCTTGGGGCTGTGTGTGCAGTGTAGCGCACTTCCTGGTTTGACTGTGGGAGTTATACTACACTACACTGCACTACACTACACTACACTTCACTCTGCTCCTGTTTGTTAATGAAAAAAAAAAAACAAAATAAGAAAAATAAAAAACAGGGAGTAGAGGAAGCTTTTACATGTACATATACATATGCATAGACCATATACATTTATGAACAAAAACAAAAAAAAAGAACTGAGCAAAGTAGAAAAATAAAAATAAGGGGGAGGTAAGAACATAGCTCAGAGAACACGGAAGCAGCGCGTTCCCATCGTCGACGTTGGGATTGTTTGTTTGCTTAGATGCTCTTGGACAGACAGACGCGACTGTCAGACAGACAGACTGCCAGACAGACTGACTGACTTTGTTTTTGTTGTTTTCCCTATTTTTTTTTTTGCCATGCTTTGCCAGCATTGAAGACGCACAACTATTTGCAACATTTTTGCGGCGCTTGTGGAAATTATTTTCATCGCGTATGGAACGTGTGTTGTCCCATTTGTGGCAACGAGTTACTAAGTACTTTTTACGTGCAACTGCCACATGCCTGACCATAAAGGGGCAACAACTGCCAACTGGCAACTGCCAACTGGCGGACTGTCTAAATTAAAGAGTTGCATCGCCAAACTGACCAAAAATGGTAAAGAACTCTATCTCCCCTCGCTCCGCTCTCTCTCTCTCTTTCTTACAACTGATGATCCCACAGATTTCTTCGAGTTCAGAAATGTTGCAACAAGACACAAAAAGAAGTTACAATTCTCCAAGATGCCGAGCTGTGTTCTATAGCTGAAAGATAAGATGAGAAATGAGCACAAGATGAGAAATGAGACGAAGATGTTGAAGAACCAAAAGAAGGTGGAGAGGAAGGAGCACAAAGTGAAACATGTGTAAATACTGTAGATAATGTTAAAGAAATGTGCCTGAAAATGCCACAAGCGTGGCATACACTCAGCGAAAAAAATGTGATGTCTTGAAAAATTAAAAATTTGAAAAAAAAAAAAAAAACTTAAAACTGGACAATTTTTACATATTTAAAAGTTTTTTAACCTGCTTAAACCTTTACATACACATCAAAGCCTTTAAAACTTAAAGCTTTAGTAGAACTTTAAAATAAAAAAAGGTCATTAATAAATAAATCTCACCTAAAAGACAGTTGAGGTTTAAGCTGGAGTCATTTGAGTAATTACAAAACATGCTCAAGTTCAGTTTTAAATTGATTTTAATGCCCATTTCCTTTGAGTGGAGTTAAATGAATCTAAACGATTAAAGCAGATCTTTAATTGTGGGTCATCATTTAATTGGTATGCCTTGATAATAATTCACTGGAAATATCCCCACTGTCCTCTTCAGAGCAGACAAAACAAAAAGAAAACGAAGAACAAATAAAATGACAAGAAGTGAAGGGAAGAGAAGAGAAGAGACAATAAAATAAGGCACAAACATTTCGTCTGTTTGGCTGACCTGGCTTCATGTTGAAATGCAAACAGGAAGTTCATATTTAAAATAAGACGAGACCAAGACACGCACACCAACATTATATTAAAGAACCCCAAACACACACACACACACACGCGCGCATACCCTAAAATGCGTGATTGGATAGGGTATATGTGGGCTGGAGAGTGGGGAGAAAAATTGAGTTTACAACCAATTAGCATAAAGCCCTTTGACTTTTTGGCCGCCAACGTAGTAGACGATGACGATGACGATGACGTTGCTTCTGCTTCTTTTGCTGCTGCTCATCAGCTGCGCCCGGACCACGCCCACAAGCCCTCTACGTCTGCCCCTGCCCCTGCCCCTTGTCTCCGTCTCCGAGTCTGTCTAGCGATTGATTGTCTATTGGTTGAACTAAGCATTCCTACGCTGTTTTAAAGCCCACGTATCGACACATGTTTTAATGCCCTACACTCTAGCCAAATCGAGCATATTAGTTATTTGACAGTGTAGACTCTACACTGTCAACACTGTAGACTGTCTACACTGTAGAGTGTGAGATTGCAAATCGAGCTGGTCACACTGTTTTGTTAATGCTTCCTTTTATCTATCACATAAGCCTTAAATGCACTTAATATAGAAAAATTGAACAATATTTATTCAATGACATGTTTAAAAATGTTAGAGGTGCTGCCAACTTGTTTTTATAATGTTAAAGAATGAGAAAAACCATTGTTATTTGTTGTTTTTTTCAGGTAATTTCTTTTTAAATTGTATCAATGTTACTTTATTCATTTTTAATGACTGCTTTGTGTTGGTGCTGCCAACTTGCAGCAAATGATTACAGGAACTCGTACTATTGGTACTGCCAACTTGCTACAAACCGTAAAAAACACTGCAGCAGCTTTTAATATATTGTCAACTATTCTTTAGTTGTATAGTTTTATATACATTTTTATTCATCTCAAAATATATTGATGTTTTCTATTCGCGCTGCCAACTTGTTACTAAAAATAGATTATTGATCATGTTTCTTAGTTGAATTGTCTGTAAGACTTTAGCCCCTTAATTGTTTTAAATAATTTTTTATATTTTTATTTAGTTTTGTCCATTTTTAATATTATCCTTTTCCTGCAGGGTATTTAGCAAGTCGTGCTTACAATTAAACCCCATCCGCTGTTATTTTACCTTTGCCAGTTTTCCTTTCTTGTTTTGTTTTTCTTTTTCTGTTTTTTTTTTTTATTATTATTATTTCTAGTTTTGTTTGTTCTTGTTTGTTATTTGCTTTTCTCTGCTCGGTTTGCTGTCGCTTTAATGCATTTAAAAGTCATTAGTCGCAGGCCTTTGGGTGCAACGGCAGCACCAGTGGCAGAAGTGGCAGCACCAGTGGCACCAGTGGCAGCTTCTTCGATCGGTGCCCCGCCCCTTTGACCATCTCCGGCAGCTATGCACTGTCATTAATTGTCGTTTAGTTTGAGTATATGTATAAGTACTTAGTGTGTTGTGTCCCCGTCCTTGGATGATGATTATTATTATTATTATTCTTCTTATTATACACTTACACCTAACAGAGAAGGGTATTTTAGTTTTATTAAACATATTGTTACGTAGATAATAATTATAAAACATATGCCCTATCCAGTTTAAGTTAAAGAGCTGATAAATAGAGTTGAATGAATCTTTAAAATATAATTCAAATTATAGGAATGTTTGTTGTAGCTTAAAGTTATTTCTTATCTTATAACAAATTTAGGAAATGTACATTATTACTTGACTATTTATTGTAAAAATAATAATTATAACACTCATTATCTCAATCAGATACATTTTGGTTGTATGTCTTACATGTGCTATAAAGATAGGAATGAACAGAATTTGCAGTTACCATTAGTCGAAGCTTTCTCAATTAGTCGTTTTAAAATCAGCAGATAATAACAATATTACCGCCTTCGACACGATCTATTGAAAATACAATTTTTCTTTAATTTGAATTAGTTTTGTTTTCAAGAAATTCAATTTTGATTTTGTATATCTAATCTTAGAGTATCAAATTTTCCTTATTCGATGACTGGGTCAATTCTTTACATATTCTTTCGCTTCTCCTCTCACTCGTTTTTCTCTCGTTTCCCGCTCTGCCTCGTTCTGCATCGTTTCGGTTGCTCCTTGTGCATAATTATGTCCATTAGCGTAACTCTGGCTCAGTTCAGTTGCAGACTACGAGTATTTAGAATGAATTGTCTTAACACTTTTGCCACAACAACTTCAAATAAATTTGAGCGACGCACGCAATGCACACACACACACACACACTCACATACACACACATGTACACATAATCAGATATGTGTAATACACGTGAGCAATCAATAAAAAAAAGAATGTTAAACGTACATAAATAGCACACGAAAGAATCAACAAAATATATGTACATAATTTAATTTGCACATAAACAGTGTGCACATTTTTTTTTTATGCATATTTCACTTTGGCTCCGGCCTATTTATATAGCCCAGTCGAGCGTCTAGAGCAGGTCAGAGGGGCGACAAGGGGGCGTGGCAGGGTAACACTTAACACGCAATATTGGCCCAACGGAATGAGCCTCGACAGCAGACAGTGGCAGCCCAGACTTCAATTAAAATTCGAGGCAAGGGTAGTGGGAAAAGTAAAAGAAGGCGGCAAACGAGGCAAAGGGGGCAAAAGGGGCAAAAGGGGAAGGAAGCTGGTGGCAACTAACATGGCAAAGTTACACTGTTTACAGTGCTCAAGAGCTGAAAAACTTGGAAAAATGCCTCCTTCTCAACTGGCTCACAACAACATGGTGTCCTTGTGCCACACTTGTTTCATCCTTGCCTCATCCATTTCAATTATGAACTCGTCCTTAAAGTGCTCACAAATTAGTTTCACAAATTCCTCCCATCTACATATTTAAATAAATAATCAGTTTATCAATTTTATATGTTGTAATTTATATTCATCTGACAAAATTTTGATTTAGTTTGATTTTCGCTTGAAATGATTGAGAATTTCCAGTGTTTGTTGTATATTTGCAGTTTAGTTACTGTGAAAGTGCTGAAATTATATTTTAGCTTGTAAGCATTGTAGGATTTGCATTACAAAAAATGGTCTTACTCTGTAAAATTACTTTTGTAAGAATATTGGAAAATAAAAAAACATTTTTAGATTTATGCAGAAATTTTTTTTTTTTCTCTATAGTTTATTGTGATAGTTTTCAAACTAAAATTAATTTCCAATTATATATATATTTTTTAATTGATTAACTTCTTTTAGTTAACTCTTAACTAAATAAATTAAATATAAGTAATTCCATTTATCAATCAACACATATCTTTCAACGTTAATTTATAATTTATTGTGTAAATGTTTTTTTTAAATAGAAACTTTTATGATTTAAAAGATTTATGCAGGCAAAAATAATTCCATAAAGAAACCAATAATTTTCAAGCAATATTTGTCAGTTGAAATTGCAAAATGATTGACAAAATGGGAAATGTGTGCAAAAAAAAAAGAAATGATTAAAGAGAATTACTTTATTTATTTTTAGCATTGATCGGCAAACAAACAGCTGAAGGTTTGTTGCGATGTGTCATGTACAGACAGTTGCCAGTCCCCTCGGAGTAGATACAGACAGATGGGCAGACAGACAGACAGTCACACTCATTTCATTTTGCTTTGCACTTTCCCCTTTCCCCTTTCCCTGCTCTTCAATCAAATGGCAATCCACTTGGCAAGACATTGGCGCAGTCGCGTGTGCCGCTTGTCACATTTCATTTGATTTTATTTGTATGCCTGGGATAAACCCCAAAACAGGGGACTTCCCCCTGCCTTTAGGCAGACCAATACTCGTACATAATTTATATATGTATGTGTGTTGACTTTTGGCACCCGTGCTGAATAAACAATAACAAAACGAGACGAGCAACAAGCTGAAATAACGTAACAATTTCTTGTCAAAGATTTTGCTTTTCACATTTAGATGGAGGGGATTGGAATATGCAAAAACATGTGTGTAACTTTTGCCTTTCCTCCGTTTTTCCCATGTCTCTCTCTTTTTCTCCATTTCTCAAATGCACAACATTTTATTGTCGGAGAAATCTCTTCGAGTCTGCTGGCCAATTTTGAGGCGTTAAATGTTTGACAGCTTCAGCTCCCCGTTGCATGCCCCTTGTCGACTTGAGCGCATATTTTGTCGCATTTAATTAAGCAGATAACACGCGACACAACAACAACAATAACAACAACAAGGGGCCAGTTCATCATCATCATCAACATCAGCCAACGACAAACAACAAGAGAATTGTTATTGTTTATGGTGACATGCGACAAAAAGCGACGCGCAACATGACAACAAAATATAAAAAGGAAGGAAAAAGAAAATAGTGCACATAAAAATAAAAATTGTAGCAGCTATAAATAAATGGCATGATAAGGGGAATGCTTGCCCCAAAATGTTGCGCCTTGTTGTGACAAGATTAACTGCAAGTCAAATGCTCTGTTGATTATATTATTATTATTATTATTATTACAAACGTATCTACCTTTGATCTCGCATTCCATTTAATTTGAATTTCTTTTTTATTATGTACTAAATTTTTGAATTTGTTTGTCTTACCAATTTTCAGGAATATTTCTTTTTATTAAATTGACAAGTATTTTTATGCAACAATTTTTTAAGTAATATCTTTTCTCTTTTCTTATTTTTAGGTAAGTCTCTTTCGATGTCTTAAAGATGAAAAAATGCTACCAAGTAAGAATGCGACTAGTTCAATGAATTTATCCAATCTTAAATAGTAAGTTTTATGACGTAGGTTAGCAATGGAAGTATAGAAAATTGTACAAGGTAAATTTTTAAAAACAATGAAACGTTCAGGAAACTGATTGGAAATGTTTAAAATTTACTTTGTTTTTATGTCGATTTCTTAATTTGAAATTGCTTCCTAAAAATCAGTTCACCAGTTGACATATAAGGATTGCATTTTATTTCAATTGACTATTATTATTTTTATTTTTTTTTTTTTTTACCAATATTATTATTGTTATTCTGTAGGGTTTTTATTCTCTTCTTTTGGTTTCCCTGCTTTATTGCTCATATTTTGTGTCATTCAAAGAAATTGCGCTGGCAACTGAAACAAAACAGCAGGAAAGCCAAATTCTTTTATTTGCAACGCTTCTGTTTATGAGTATTACCTCTTGCTTTTCTTCTTCTGCTCTTCTGTTTGTTGTTGTTGTCGTTGCTATGATTGTTGTTGTTGTTGTTGTTAGCAAGTTCATTTGATGTCTTGCGCTTGAAGCATTTTTCAAGCTGTTGCTGTTGATTATGTTTTACTGCGCTTTTGTTCATTCTTCTCTCTCCTTCTTTTTATGGAATTTCATATGCAGTGCTGCGTATTTTATTTTATTATTTTCATTTACCCTATAAAGAGTAAATTGACAAGAGCTATGCCAGAAGTACCAGAAGAATTCCGTGGGTTGCACCAGAAATTGCATTAATAGAGTTATCATTAATGTATCATTTTATATGCTTGACATTGTATGTCCTACCAGTTCGAGAAAATAAATATACACAGCATACACTGTGTGCTAAAATTAGGTAGATAAACGGCCATATTAAAGTATTAAGTATTTATTTGCAAGAGCCATGCTTTCAAATTTTTAAATATCTTTTAGATATTTAATTATATGTATCTTTAATGCGGGCTTTATTTTTATTAACTTTCGACTGAAATATGATACATGTAGGGTATTTAAGTGTCGGTTATGCCTAGGACAATTGTTGCTACTTGTGTTTTTTTTTTTTGTTTAATTTATTTATTTACTTTTTGCAGTAGCTGTGTGAATTGAGGTTATGTTCAGTTTTCGCTTTTGTACTATATAATAAAAATGCATATAAATTATGTTGAAATTTTATGTTGACACATATTCCTTTTTTATATATTTCTGGCCCTGCTTTTGTCTTCTTTACTTTCAGGAGCTTTTTCCACATGCTTCAAAAGCCATAATACTTAATAAACCATAATTTGTTTTGTTGTCCTCCCTTTTCCCAAATATATGAAATGAAGAAAAAAAATAAAAGTAAAAATAAAAAAGGAAAACGAAAGCGAATAAACCTTCATTCATATTTTCAATTAAGTAATTGATTGGCCCTTAAATGGCTGCACTGTCGCTGAACTCGTTGCCGAAACCGGATATGCCAAATCGATGAGAGTTAATTAATTTGAGTTTCAGCTTTCGACCGGGCCAAAAAGCAAAGCAAAGCAAACCAAGTCGGGCCAACTCAGAGTCCTGGTCATCAAGTTTTATGTATTTGCCAAGAGTCGAAGTTGTGTTTTACCTGCCTTTGCCTGAAATACACGCAAAAAAAGGGCGAAATGAAGCAGCCAATATATATACATGTATTTGTGTGTGTGTCTGTGCGTTTTTGTGTGTGTGTGTGTGTGTGAGCCCTAAGTCAACGTCAAAATGTCAGCCGCGGGGCCAAGAATTCCGCAAGGTTTTGCCTTCCTTTTCCTTTCGCTGTCCTTTTCTTTAACTGTCGCTCTGTGCCGTTTAATAATCAAACATTTTCCAAACACACACACACACACACTAGCACTCGTTTACATTCGCACACACACACACGCAAGCTCGAGCATGAGGCCATTAAAAATGTGTAGCCTACTTTGCAGCGTGAAAGCCAAATGCCTCCCAAAAATGCCAAAAGCCAAAGCAAAACGCGCTTCAAACCGTTTTTCAATGTCAATGAACAGTTAAATTTTGAGGCACGCTAATTGGCAATAGAGCTGCGCAATATTTCACAGTTACAGCGTTAAAAAAAAATCACGTTCCAACCTCAAAACTATAAATTTTTTTTTCTTTAGATTTATTATCTCAACGTGATATTTAAGTTTTAACTATTAAAAATTGCGACGATACAAAGGAAGATATAAATAGGAATACATTTTTATTTTCTTTGATATAAATCCTATAGTATTTCCATCTTTACGCAGAATGTTACTCATTTTTAAAATACAATATTCATTCAAAAAAGTTTTCAGATTTATGACAAAATAAAAAAAATAAATAATAATATAGAAATAATATAATATTTAGTGAAATATAGTCTTTTTAATATTTAAATATTCCATATACGCCTCAAACTTAGTTTCAATAATTTCTAAAAAACACAATATAAAGTTTAACGATAATTATTACAACACTTTTGTCCCAAAGACGCCCATAGGTAAAAAAAAGTAGCTTGAAAATAAGCCCAATAAATCCTTATTATGTTATTTATCGTTACACGTGACAATCGTTAATCATTTCTCACTGTGGAATGTCGCAGAGGGAGACAGAGAGCGAGTGAAAGAGAAAGAAAGTCAGAGGTTTTATGGTTAGCAACGCTTTATTCCTAATTAACAAAGCCAATTTGTGAGCAGCGGCTTCTTGTGGATGATGAACGCGAGTGTTTCGAGTGGTTTTCTGTTTTCGGTGGTTGCGCGGTTCAAAATTGTGGGCTGGGTCATGTTATGTTTATTTGGATGTTAAGGGGAAACTAATTTTCAAAGTCAATGTCGCAAAGTTGTTGGCAGTTACAGTTGCGAAAAGAGGTAAACTTTCAAGTCTTTTACAGCAAGAGTTGTTTGAGTGTGTAAAGTTTTCATTATATATTCATGATAGACGCACACACACACACACACACACAAACACAAACACACAGAGCATTTGGTGTTAGAAGCTCGTTGAAAAGTTGTCGACTTTTCGTTGCGCTCAATTCAATCAGCAGCAACAACAACAACAACAATAATAATAAAATAGGGAACAACTACACACACACATGTACGCACAACAAAACCTCGTTGATTTGCTTGAAATGTATTTTTTATGCCACTTTTTTCCTTTTTTTTTTTGTAAGCCATTTTCATTTCCCATTGGCAAAAAGTTGCTCAATGAAATTCTCATTTGTAAGCTCTAGCTAAATGAATGTGTGTGTGAGTGTGTGTGTGTGTGTTAGAGTGTGCGTGTATGTGCGTGTGTGTGTGAGTGTGATTGATATGCATTCATATCATTCGCAATTGACAGGCAAACGTATTGTTGTTGTGTTGTTTTTGGCTATTGTTTTTGTTATTATTATGGCTCTTATTATTGTTGTTGTTGTTGTTGTTTTTAGTGTTGTCATTGCATTTAATTAGCTGCAACGGTCATTAAAAAGTTAACACCGTCCATCTATCAATCTACCAATTCTATTCGTCAATTTAACCCGCCATAATTCCATTTTGCATTTTGATTTAAAATGAAAAAGTCAGCATCATTAAAATCCTTATCTTTATTTTTGATCATTATCATCATCATTATCCGTATTCTGTGGCCACTTTCGAAACCTTTTCACCGAAGCCACTTAGCTGTATTGCCAATACCCTGTAGGCAGGCAGTAAAGGGTTTGCTGTAGCTCGACAAATCATGTTGTAGCAAAAAAGTTAAATAAAAAATGTATCAAAGTAAAATAGTGTTTAAAGAGTGAGCAAATTATAGGGTATCTGGCATGTGGCTTAAAGAATTAAATAAGTTGTCAAGCAAGAGAACAATTGTTACAGGGTATTTCACAGTTTGCCTGTACGATGTCTTATTAATTAATTTTAAATTTTAATATTTAAAAATGCGTTTTACAAGCGATCAATTTGCATTGCAGGGTATATAAGTATATATACTTTACAGAGTATCTAAAAGTGCTATCCGATGTACACACTGCATTACAGGGTATCTCACACACTGTGCTTGACGTTGACTAATAGGCTTTATAAAAATGATCTCTCTTTATTGTTTGTAGTTTAGTATATTTACATAGAATTAGTCAGAGTCTTGTTTCACTGCGACTTTATCTTTAAAAATAAGACTAGAAGCTGTGTTGCAGGGTATTTTGCAATGGGTCAGTGCTCAATTCTCAGCTGGCTGTTGATTACGAAAAGGTACGTTTAATTTTTTTGTAAGAACATTTGAAAATGTGTGTTGAGCACATAAATATCAACATAATTGGCGATTCATTTCAACCGCTGTCCGCATCAAGAGCTGTTCAAAATTGAGTGGAGAAGTAGATAGGGGAATGAGGGGGTGGGGGGGGGACAGTGAAAACGGGGAACCCCCTTCAATGGGTGTGTGTGTTTAAAATTGCAAAATGTTAAGGTTTGTTCGACTGAAAAGCAGTTGAAAAATGCACTTTAAAGAGTTTGCTGAATGCACACACATAGATAGACAACACACATACACGCATAGACAACACACACACGCATGGACAACATACACATGAAATATGTCCAACAGACAGTTGTTGCTTCCTGAGTTATGTTTGCTTCTTTTTTTTTTTGTGTCTGTATGCAAAATAATTGATGCAAAAATAAAAATACATTTTTCTGCATTGACAATGATAACTGCATAAACTGAAGGAAAATGGGGACGGAGCGGGGCGTGGCGGGCGGGTTGGTTGGAAAATGGGGGAAAATGGGGGCATGACAGCTGCATATGCTTGAGCAATTTTGCTGTAAAATAATTGGTTCTTTTGCCAATATGCAACTCATTTTACCACTCACTGTATTATTTTATTTTTATTTTCATTTTCATTTTTTTTTTTGCTTTAAACTTGCAGTACAAATGTCAAATATTCCTCCCACATGTTTCTGCCTTAATAGGGAAGGAAGGGAGGGGCGGGAAAGGGGTTTGGCAGGCTCATTTTGCAGCCACAATTTTGTACAACTCACCGTGTAATTTGGTAGCCTCAAATTGATTGATGTGAATTAAGCTGACCTGCTTACATGCGAATGAATGTACTCAAATATTCGTATTCGTATTCGTATTCGTATTCGTATTCGTATTCGTAATTGTATTTGTATTTGTATTCGAATTGCAATTGGCAACACAACACTGTTGCCAGTCACAGTCACAGAAACCAGGGCTAATAAATATCTGATCAATAGTTTGACCAAACTTCCCATTCAAAACGTTGCTGTGTTGACAATAACGAACGAACTGTAATTGCAGTTTCAAATTATACATTTTTGTTATGTTTTTTTTTTGCTGCATCACTTTTCTGAATATTAGTTTTGTGCATTATTTATAAACAAATACATGCTTGGATATCAAAGTTGAGCTGATTTCCATATTACCACAGCTGTACTCGTATTTTGATTTAAGCTTTCAGCATTTGTGTGTTGCCAAGAAAAACGCAAAGAGGTTTATTTTCTTTTCTTTCAGTTTTAAGCAAGGCGAGAGCTTTGAAATGAACCCTTTTGCTTGATGATTCATTCATTCATTCATTTAGTTGGTCATGAATAAATCTGCTGCAAAGAGCTTTCTTTTTAGCCATTTTGTTCGACTTGGTTGCGAATCTTTTTGGCCAGTTGATTCAGATGCTGCTCTTGCATTTTTTATTGTTTTGTCTCTGTCTCTGTTATTGGGCAATTAGTCGGCATCTTCTTTGAATACCCTGTAGCTTTAAGCCAAGTAAATATTGGGCTTTAAATTAATAATATATACTAAGTATATTTTTTATTCAGTATATCAGAATCAGTATTAGTTATCATTGTAATGACTTAACATGAGAATTTATCACTTTGTGTCACTTTTATTTCATATTTTTTGGATATAGTTTTGATCTTTTCAACACACACACACATATTTTATCTTGCGCTTAAATAAATTTATTTATTGAAATTCCTTTTACGTATTCATGTGTGTATATACGCCTGCTTGACTGTTTACAGGGTATCTCATAGTCTGTAACACAAACACATGTAATTTTTGATTGCAGTTTGTGCAATAAATTAAAACGGAAGTTATGGCCTAAGAGTTGATTTTTTGTGTCCTCTGACTTTGTTTTTATAATTAGATAACATGCCTCATGACTGTGCCCCAGCTGATGCTGCAGCAACCCCACCTCACCGCATTTCTGCAGGGCATCTCTTTCCATGTGCACTGCACTTGGATGCGTTAATTAAAATAAAAACACAGCTGCTTATCGCCCCCGGCTCCGACGAGTTGTTGTCGAGTTTATAGACCCTGTACATGTAAGCTACAAAGTGTATGTTTAGTTTGTCAACTTGAAAATATATGCGTAGCCATTATACAGAGTGCATATATATATGTATATATTCCTGATTACTATCAACATGACAGTTGAGTACATGTCTGTCTGCCCTCAGTGTGAAGAGCTAGATTTAAGAAACTATAAGAGCTAGACACTCTGAACTTGGTATGTAGGTTGCTGTTTATTCAAAGTATATGAAGTTTATTATTATAATTTTGTCAGGCCAACTTTCGTCTGGGAACTTTTTTTATTCCTCATTAGCTTCCTTTATTGAAAGCAGTCGACAAAAACTCAAAAGTCTCAAAACCTGTAGCAAAAAAAAATTAAAAACAAATTATTTAAAACGAGCTATTTTATGTTTTCTTTTTATTATAGCAGCATTTTAATTGAAAGCTAATTGTGATATTTGTATAGTAATTGCTTAATTTGTACCTTCATTTTGATTTGGTTATTACAGGGTGTGTCCCAGCAGTGTCGAGCATGCTCAACTCTAGCCTTTTCTACTAGTTCTTTTCGTTGTTGTTGTAGCTGTTGTCTCACGAATTGTGGCTGGAAAAGTGGCAGGGAGTCGGAGTCGGTGGCAAATAACTTTTGGCTGTCAGGCAGAAGGCAAGCGATAACAACAAAAGTTGACTGCACTCGTCCTCTCTCTCTCTCTCACCCTTTCTCTGTCTCTTTCGCTCTCCGACAAGTGGGGGCAGAGAGAAGTGGGCACTTATTTAGGAATTATGCGCCAAGGCGCAACTTTGGCTACAACAACATGCAACATGCAGCATGCAACTGAAGAAGCGTTGCACACTTTTGTTGCCTGTTGTCAACAACTTGTTCCTGGGGTTCATTCGGCACAAAGTTTTTGGAGCAACCCGACGCCAGCTCAGCCCCCAAGACAACTAAATCCTTCTACACACACACGCATACACACTCACACACATGCACACCTAACTGCACACATACATGTCTATGCATGTCTGCTGCTCTGGAGTTGTAGAAACACGCCCGAAGTCCAGATGCGACTACATTATTGCCACGCCAGACGTTGTCCCTATATATATGCTATATATGTATACACACACATGTATGTTTGCTCCTCTCATAGGGGTTGACCTGGAGGGTAGTGGAATAGAGGGGGTGTTGTTAAGGGGGAGTAGTGGCTGCTGCTGTTACGCCGTCTGTTGGCTGGCTGATTGAATTGCCTGATTGCTCTGATTGCCGCCGCCAGACATCTGACGTCCGACGTCGTCATCGTCGTCATCATCGTTGAAACTAAATTAAGACACTTCAATTGGCCACCGTCTGCCCGCCCTCTCCCACTCCCTCTTCTTCTGTCTCTCTCTCTCTCTCTCTCTCTCTCTCTCTCTAACTAGAATGCAACTTGGCCCGCAAAATTGGCAGCTAAATGTCAAAAACTACTTGTATTTAGTACTTATACTTTGTACCAAATTTATAACAAATATTGAAACAGCTAAGTAGAAATAATTCGACATACAACAGTATTATATACCCTGTAATTGGCTTAAGCTGGCAATGGGATGTGAAAGACTATTTACATTGATATTTATTTACTATCAAGCTAAACAGTCGACACAACAATATATATTTAAATTCAAATTTAAAATACAGTTTTGTAAATCATTTAAAATTAAAGTAAAAGAAAAATCAGTTTATATTTGAATAAATTTATTAAGTCCAGCTTAAAACAAGCTAAATTATAATTAGCAAATGTGCAATGTATAGTTTCTATTTTTAGCTCTATTCAAGATTACTCAAGAATAAATAACCTCTAGAAAGGAAAATGCATAAAAAACTTTTCAGTTAAGACTTCAAAGAATTATGCTTAAAATAAATAATCATATATTTCATAGGTTTCGCAATGGAAATTTCGAAAAGTATATTTGGTAAAGATTCTATAATTACCTCTACACAATTATATTCTCCTCAATAAATGAAAATGTATTTAATAATTGCTGTCCGACAGATTTGTAGCTCTTCATCGTTCAACTTTATTCGAGAATGATCTTTGTCAAAATTAAATGCACACATAATAAATTACATAAATTACATAAATTTTCAACGAGTGGGATATTGAAAATGTATATTTTCGAGTGTAAAACATGTTTTATGATTTGCAACTGTTTGCTTCAACACTTGGCGCTAATATTATGTGGGGGATTCCCAGGGAGTCGATTATATGCGCCACAGGGGGGAAATGTTTGTGGACTCTAAAGCTATTGATGACATACTTATTTTTATTAGTTCTAAGCAGTTGTTTCAGTTTGTGGCAGAGTGTTTGTCTGAGCAGAGTGCGAGATAAATGTCTTTAGACATTCGATTGCAGTTCCATAAAAATGGGGGATATTTCATCATAAAGAGTGCTATTTGGACACTCGATAACATTTCGTTCAGTTGCAACATCAGCTTGTCGCTTTTAAATAAAACTACTGATTTCTTACGACATTTCGATAAATGTATCGAACGTTATCGTGGAGTATAAAGAATTTTATATTGCGTGTAGAATTTAAAGGTATTTGTGGTTTGTAACTTGTAAAGAACTGATGAATGCTTTAAGCCAGCGGTGGGCACGAAATCTAAATTCGGGAGCACTACAACAACAACAAAAACAACAACCCTATTAGAGTCTTCCTTAGTTGGGAGCAGCCGCTGCTCCCGGAGCCACTGTGTGCCCACCGCTGTTTTATACAATCGATGCTGTGTTATCGATAAGTATCGGTTTGCGTTTGGTATGTTATGGGAATGTAATCGAAATAAATTTCACATACTTTGAATAAATTATAATTGTTATTGGTACGTTTTATGGCTGGACTTATCGATTAGTATGTAAATGTAATGCGTCAATCGAAAAAGATCCTCAAACAACTCTGCTTATATTGAAGAAAATTGATTTCAGAAATAAACATGTATCTTTTTCATATTGCTGTGAAACTGTAAGTGGATTTCTTGCGCTCAGTGTGGTAATAATTATTTATCATCTGCAATTTATTTAATGTCAAGTTGCTAAAAAAAAAGAAAAATATACCGTTGTAATCTCTTCACAGAGCGAAAGGGGCAGCTGTCGAATTTGTTCATAAAATGTGCTGCCCACTGTGCGACAGTGATGCCACAACAACAACAACACACACACTGACAGACGACACACTCAACACCCACTAGGAAAAGAAAACTTAATATTTGTCTGTTGCTGCTGTTGTTGCAAAGTAAACGAAATTGTCGGAGATTTTTGTGGTTGCAGCGAGAAGCGAAATGTCAAGCGTTGCCTTTGCTTTGCCTTTGCTTTTGGCTTTGCTTTTGGCTGAGTCGTTGCCTTGTCGACTTGCAACAAACTCTCGACTTGTCTGCGGCTGCTAAGTAGGGCTGCAAAACTATCGATGTTACTATCGATAGTATCGAGGTTTTCAAAATGGTCCGATGTATCGATGTTAAAAATTGAACATCGATATATCGGATGCTTCACTGCATCAGTGCTGCCAGATTTTTTGGGTCCATTTTTACAATTATTATTAGTTGAAATACGACAAAATTTGATTAATAAGCAAAAAAAAAAAAAAAAGGTCAATTTGGTTAAACGCAGCATTATCAAACCGAAATTTGTGTTCCAAAGTGCAAATAAACGAAATGGCTAGAAGTGGCTAGATCGTTTATTATTAAGAAATTAATAACATTATTTTACACAAACAAAATTAATGTTTGCCTTTTCTATTTTTTTCTTAATATATCATAAGATAAATGGTATTTACCGCAATCTAAAATATTTGAACAATTTTCGATGTTTTAACGATATATCGATGTTTTTTTGGAAAACATCGAGGTTTTGAAACATCGAAGTTAAAAACTATCGATGTACCCACTATCGATAGTTTTGCAGCCCTACTGCTAAGCGACACATATTTCATGTGGCAACTAAAAATTGCAATGCAAAATGCAACAGCAGCAACGGCAACAACAATCATTTGGGTTAAAATCATTGTGGCACACAAAGCGGCAGCACAATAGACAGAGACCAAGAGAGAGAGAGAGAGAGTGAGACAGGGAGGGAGGGAGACGGAAATAAGTAAAAAAAAATAAAAGAACAAGAGCAAATTGAACAATATGTACGTGCGTGTGTGTGTGTGTGTATTGCAACATTGCTCAGTGTTGTGTTTTTACACCCATTACTCGAATATAGGGTATATAGGGTAAAAAAAAAATATATATATTCTTGATCAGCACAAGAGTCGATAAGAGCTAGATTCGGCAAATTTTGCACACAGACTCCTTTAATTAAATAGATGTTTATGATCAATGGACTTTAAGAGAAAGAGATTCACATTTAAATGTTTTTTTAATTCCTTCACACACACGTTTATGTTTCTTTTTTTTATGGTAAATATTTACCATCATTATTGTTAACAATTTTTCTCTAATCACATCAAGACCTAATAAATATGAGTATAGTTATGGCTATTTTAAGTAATTTGTTTACCCCCAAAACTTGAAATTCATAAAGATTTTGAACAATCTCATTTATTATAATAATTATTGTCAGTGTATTCACAAAATTGTAACGAGATCGGATAAATGTAACCATAGTTATGGCTGTTTTATGACGAGCGCCTAAATGTATGCAGTTATTTTTTTTATACCCATAATACACTTACTAGGGACATAATCACAAGTTCCTAACAACTTTTAGAGCTATGATGTTAAATTAAATAAATAATACTTAATGTATGCACATAAATTGAGTAATGGGTATGTTATAGTCGGATACACGACATCAATTAGCTTCTTACTTATTGTTTGTATTTTATTTGTTATGCTATCGACACTTGGCGCTTTGTGTTGTTGCCAGCGTCGTCAGTTGTGTGTGTGGAGAGTCCGGCGATCGTTCACTTTGGCTTTGCTTTGCTTTGCTTTTCATGCCACTTTTCGTTGCATGAAACTGACCCTGCCCCATGTGCCGGGCGGTGAGGGGGCAAGCAAAAAGGCGGAAATAAGCCACTTGGGGCGACCTCAAAAGCCTTGCAATAATAACAACAACAACAATAACAACAATGTGTGCCGCATGTGAGAACTGCAAAGCTCTGTGTGCAACTTGGAGAAAGGCAAGGGTCGGTGAGAGGGGGGGGGGGGGAGAGGAGGGGAGATTGCACACACTATACATAAGTGCATGTGTGTAATCGTGCGCGCCACTTGCCACCAGCGGCCAGAACTAAACACCCAACACTGAAGTTGCAGCCAAAAGTCGAAAGGAGAATCTTGCAGCTGCAACTGCAACAACAAAAACAACAACAACAACAACAACAACACACACAGACACAGGTACACAACGAACCGACTCGACGTTGCCACAGCACTTTTATTATATATGAAATGAAATGTTTGAAATAATTCAACAGCAGCAACTACAACAACAACAACTGCAGCAACTACAACAACAACAACTGCTGCAACAACAACAACAACTGCAACTACAACAACAACAAACTCAACAGCTCACAAAGGTTAATACGTTGACGTTGGCCAAAACCTGATTTACTTGTTCTGCTTCTGCTGCTGCTTCGGTTTTTGCCTTCAGCTTCTTCCTCTTCTTTTAACTCCTTCTCCTCCCCCTCCTCCTCCTTCTCTTCCTTTGCTTGCTCATGTTCGTTGGCTCCTTTTTTTTTTGTTGCTTTTGTTTTTGTTGCATGCCACTTCTGGTCCATGTGGCTCTGATTGCCTTTGTTTTAGCTGCCTGACTGGCTGCTTGGCTGACCTGTAACATTAATTTCAGCATTTATTTAAGCCTGACTGAACCTCTCCCTCTCCCTCCCTCTCACTCTTCCCCTCTCTTTCTTTGTTGCACGACAACGTGGCAGGCGCATTCACCTACCATCAGAAACATATACGTGTATGTATGTATTTTGTGCCACATTTAAAGACAAATAAAATAACCACTTTTAATAATTGTGTGCCAACCATAAAAACATCGCATTTCTTGCCTCCTTTGTTTTCTTCTTATAAAAAGATTCTTATTTTCTAAAGTGATCAAATGTATCTGATGTGAAATAATAATACAAGTGACAACTTTCATAACGTTATTAAATACCAGCCAATTTCGTTAGCAATGAGTTCTTACAGCGAATTTAAATTATTTTTATTGAAAGTTTGTAAATTTTTAATAAATATATAAATATATTAAGGTTGTCCGCCAAGTTTGTCATTTTAATGGATTTTTTGTGCTTATTTCTGCATCAAAATTCTTCTGCGTCATACAGAAATCATATTTCGTGTGTCTAGCTCTTAAATCAAAAGTTCACATAAGTTAATAACCGTGATTTTCAGACAATGAAAATTCACAGAAAATCTCATCGTAGAGAGCTAACAATAAACTGGCTGATAGAAGAATTTGTAATTTACTAAATTAAGTGTGTAACAATGAACAAAAAATTTTAAATAATTATAAATTTTAGAAACTTAAGGCTGGTTAAGGGTTAAGGGCTAACAATTATCAATCATCAGATTTCGCCTAAATTTTCCACACACTTCTTCGTTGTTCGTCATTGCAATTGACTTCAACAGCATCTTTTAAATAAACAATACGTATTTATAGTCGATTTCATGCGAACCGTCATCATCATCATCATCATCATCATCATCATCATCATCATCATCTTCATCAGCTGCAACACAAGAAGAAGAAGCTCAACAGCATCAGCATATAACGGATGCTATTTCCCTCAGTTCCCACTTCCCCTTCACTTCCCGCTGTCCATATATTGAGCATTAGATTCTCTGCCTTGTTTTCTTTCATTTTTGCTGCTCTGCAAATTGTTGCGTTTAATTAAAAGAACGATACAAAAAATTGCAAATTGTTTAGAAAAAAAATTATCGCATTAAAATTTTTGACTGCGGGGCAAAAAGTCGAAAGCCATCGAGAAAAACTCGAGATTCTGGCGAATTGGGTTAATGCAACTTGTGTTTTTTATTAGCTCCTGGAATTCTATAGAGCACATACGACTCGGACTAACGCATCCAGATAAGAATGATATCATCAGTCTGATATAGAAGACGTTTCGAAATACGACACAAATATCTAAATTTTTTTGATCGAAATAAATCTGTAAATTCGAATGGTCAATCAACACATTAATTTTCACCTCTCTAGCCTTCAAATTATTTAATTTCACTGAATAATTAATAAGCTTAGAAATAGAATATTTGTATAATTTTAAAAATATTCCTAGCTAGTTTAAATTGCATAGAAATTTGATAAAATAGTTTCTGAGTTCAATTAGAAGTTAATTTTAAAGTTTCCAAGCATTTATTTTATTAATAAAAATAAAAGGTAATTTGTATTTTTAATAGACATTCAGTTCGATGAGATTTATGGAAACTAAACTCGTGAACATACTAAGAAAAAAAAGAAACATTATTGGCTGTGTGCTTGTGTAAACACATTCTATTTCTGCTCGAGTTTTGTTTTTGTTTATGCTGAAGTTGAAAACTGAAAAACTTCATGTAATAAATGCGGGTTTTGTATTAAAAAGTTCTAGATGTCTTATATCTTTTAGGCTGGTCTTACTTAGCTGACCTTCACTGTGCTGTACTAAAGTTTGAGAGGCATTACATATTTGCTGTCTCTGACTTCCCCCCTTTTAGATATTTTATTTAAAACAATTTCTTGAATCAATATTGCCCCAACACCACAACGCTGCTCGTCGTTGCACCACCAAACAGTCGAACCACCAGCCCTCGCTTAATAAAGCCACCGTTCTGTTCTGTTCTGTTCGTCGGGTGGGTCACCAGTTGGTGGTTTGCAGCTCGGAATGCTATGAAAATCCAAGCAAGAAAATAAATTGCTTTGCTCAATTAGCGGTTTTCTTCATTTTTCTTTTCTTTCTTTCCTTTTTTTTTCTTTTTTCAAAGTTGCATTTCACTTGGCTTGAAGGCTTTATATCAAAAGAGAGTATTGTAACTTATAAATCAGACTATTATATCATCAAATAAAAATTAAATTTTAATTTAAAAATTTTATTCTATTTTATAATTTGTTTTATTAGTGTATTACATATTTCAGCTAAGTTTTCTTGCAATTTTCTTATTTGTCAATTGAAGCCAAAGACACGGCCTCAAGCTTAGATTGGGGCAAGATCAGCATTCATACATATGTATACATATATCTATATATGTATGTTGCAGGGGAGGCGAAAGATCCTCGGCAATCAAAGGCGCGTCAAATTAGGGGCGCGGTTGTTTTTGGTAATCTGAGACAGCGTTTAAAATTGTGGCAGTCAATCGAGCTGTAAATTGCAGCGACAACAACAAGAACAACAACAGCAGTTTGAAGCGACAGCAGCTGTTGCAAGCGTTGCACGTGGTTCCGCTAGAGCAACGTCAACGGCAAC
>JBAMBL010000636.1:0-29720 GCA_037043405.1 Drosophila subquinaria
CAACAATAAAATGAGACAATCTATATGACAATTGGTTTGCATGCTTTGTTCCACAGAGAGATGAAGAGAGTGAGAGAGACAGAGAGGGAGAGAGACAGTCAACTGCTAAATCGAAGTTTAAGTGCCTCGTTCTCGTTCTCATTCCCCTTTGCCATTTCCCATTCCATTCCCATTCCGTTTCGTTCCCGCTGCCTTTCCGCCAACTATAAAAAGATGTTTTGTTGTGTTTTTTTGTTTGTTTGTATTGTGCGCTGCGCTCTCGACTTCGTTTCTGTCTGTCTGCACATCTTCTTAATTAATTTGACATAAATTGCAAGCAACACACACACACACACACACACACAAACAGTCACATACATAGCCAGATACAACACACACACACTGAACACATTGGCATTGTTCTGACTTTTGTCTACTTGGCCAAAGACTTAACCAGTTGCCGTCTGCCACAGTCTATGCCAAAAGTTTGCACTCAACTTATATCTGTGTGTGTGTGTGTGTGTGTGTCTTGTCTTTGTGTGTGTGTGTTTGAACTACTGAAAGCAGACAACTTTCAAGTCAGCAGCTGGTCAATTGCTTGAACTTTGAATTGCTCGAGAAAAGACTGGGAACACAATGTAAATGATGATACACATACATTACATACATACTGTAAGTTGATATCATGTGGTGGCGCCACCTATTGTCGAATTTCTCAATGGTTGCATCTTAAACAAATACTGTGAGCTGTAAATATTAATTTTCCATGAGATTCGGTTATTCGATTTGATTTTGATTTTGAATATCTCAGTAATTGATACCAATTGCTAATGTTTTGTGTGTTCCGATTCCACATGTTTCCCTTAAAACTTTGTTTTTTTTCCTATGCGATACGAAAAATGTTTCAATTCCGTTTGGTTAATATTAAATTTAAATTCGAAAAAAAATATTTTTGTTCTGTTTTTAAGAATGTTCTAATTCCGATTGTTTTTTATAAATATAGAAAAATATATATTATCAAACCCTATTCCAATACATATCTGATTTATTTTAACTTTAAACGTATTCTCTGTGAAACAGTTTAATAAAGATTTAACTTTATAAACATTTCAATTCCGATTGTTTCAGTTTTATTCATTTAAAAATTGGAGAAATTGTAATCAATTTAAGAAATATAAATCTGTTCCAATTCTAATCGTCTCAATTGTAACTTGAATATTTGTATTCATCAAATGTAAAAGAAATAAATCAAAATGATTGCATAAATATATGCATATGTATTTAGATAATTATATGTGTGTGCCTGTGGCACATCTAGAGCTTGTCCATTAACTGCTCGCATGCACTGTGTTACAGGTCTTTTGTTTTGCTTTTTAGAAAGTCGACAATGAGCATAAGGAAATTTTCAACAGAGCACAAACACACCAATAATTACCTGTCTAGAATATAGCCCAGCCACATTCGTAGGTGGTGCGGTGGTGCGTGGTGGGTGAGGGAGTGGTAAGGAAAGGGGAAGGGGAAAGGGGAGTGTGTGGTGCAACTTGTGGGAATTGATGGCAGCTGCTGACAGACCGACAATTGGCGTCCATCGTCTGTTTGGGCGGTTTCAACTTGGCTGCTGCTGGTTTATTAATTATGTGACCCACCAATTGGCATTAGAGTGGTGCTGCCCCACCCCTCCCCCGCTTGTCCCCACTCCCCGTCCCCCTCACGGTCTCTCTTTCAATTGTTGTTGCATTGATAGCAAATTTGTTGTCTGCTGGACAATTGACCAGTTTTCTAGTTGTTGTCGGTTTTTTGGCATTGTCTTGTGCATCATCATCATCATTGTGATTATTATCATCAAGAGTATCATCATCATTATCAGCTTGTGTGAAAGCATCGTCGCCCACGTTTCATGTTTCTCATTTTTGGTTTTCAGTTTTCGTTTTGCACATTTGTTAATTTAAATGCCGTAATTTTATTTTATTTCTTTTTTGTTTAGTGATTTTCCTTTGTTGTTTGCTTTCTAATAAGCTTCAACAGTTGCCTGCATTTTCTTTCATTCCTTTGCATTTTGTATATATTTTTTAATTTCAATTTCTGTTTCTGTTTCCCCTTCATCATCATCTTTTTCTTATGTTACTTCTGTTACTGTTAATTGAACGCCAGCCAGGCGCTACAACGCCGATAAGCCCAATTGTAAATATTTGCTCATTTAACTCAATTGAAAATTGCTTCTTTTTTTTTTTTAATTTTTACTTTCCGCGACGACAGTTAATGAAATGTAACGAACATTTTACACTGCGTGTGGAAAGTAGGGAGAGAAATTTGGTGAAATTTCCATCTGTTATAGTTGGGAAAATGTAAACAGCTCAAGTGCGGGCTTAGAAGGCATTGAAAAGGGTTTAGTTTTGTGTGTGGTTCTGTTTTTTTTTTTTTGGCATTAATATTTAAACAATTTATTAATAATAAATGAAAGACCCCAAAAGGGATTGTTCACTGCGTACTTAATTATTTATTTATTAGCTAGAGGCGTAAATACTAAATACAGGTATTTATAGTGTTATTTTTGGCTCTAGGAATTAATAAATTTATTTAAAAAATTAATCAATAAATTACCTTTAAATTAGATTAATTTAAAAATTGATAAAGTTTACAAAGTAAACAATGTTAAACTGCAAATAAGTAAATCTCATGCAAACTATAATTTGTTAAGAAGCAACTCTACGACTCCCCTTACAGGGTATGTCTTAAGCGTATTGTCTGCTTTTTGTCAAAGTCTGTCTCTTGTTTATACGTTAACAAAGTAAAACTTGAACTTTTAATTGTGCACAACCCGCATTTGAGCTGTCATATTAAGCCCTTTCCTCTGTCTCTTTCTCTCGCCCGCTTGCCGTCTCTTTCTCAGTTGTTGATTCTACTTAAAAGTTGCTGTAGATTTGCGGAAATTGCAGTTCTTTAAGTAATCATCTTGAGTTCTTTTCAGCTGGCGGAAAGAACTAACTTTGTCAGCACTCTGCTTTAATTGACCCCAAAAGCGTTTTGGGGCCCACCTGAAACTGAAGACGCGTTTTAGCCAGGCCAACAGCCCCATTGCCAAAATAAAAGTGCGTTTACTTAATGCGCGCCTTGGGGCGTTTATAACAATTGTTTGTTTTGTTTTGTTTTTGTTGTTTTTGCTGTCGCCAACTTGATTTAAATTTAATTTCTATCTATATTTTTGTTGTTGTTGTTGCCTTTGTATTTATTCAAAATTTGATTGCGTTTAATTATAATTTTTTTCTTTTTCACTGTCTCTCGTTTTGTTATTTTCCATTCCCATTCGCAGCTAAAGTTTATTTTCTTAGCTTTTCTCTGTTGCCCAACGCATTTTATGTGCATTTTTTTCTGCTTTTTTTTGCGCCATGACGCAAATATTTACTTCGCATAACGGTTGCCTTTTACAGCACACACACATACCCACAGTGACTGTGACTGTAACTGTGACTTGTTTGCCTGCTCGAGTTTCCTCTACCAACTTCTCCCCATTTTCCTCCATCGCAATGACCTTTTCAATTACACAAAAGTTTATTATTATTATTTTTTTTCCCCTTTGCGTTTTTCTTTTTTCATACACTTGCTAAAAGGAAAAGATATGCATATCAAGATAGTTGGCAAGCTTTAGTTTAGTTTTTCATATAAACAGAATAACAACAATTACAACAAGGAGCAAAAGCAGAAGAATAACAACATTTTAAAGGAGCTTTGCCCGAGTCCTGAATTTGCGCTATATCTGCAGTCAAGATTCTTTGGAATTGTCCCTTTATGCTGCTTCCGCTTCTTTGTATAGTAGGATAAACAGATAATATCCATACTCGCCAAGCCGAAGCTTAAATACCCTAACGGATTTGTTGTATATCTGCTTGAATTTGCTGATTATTTTATGGAAATCCCATTTTTCTCAGTTATTTTTATGAAATTGAACTTGATCAGAAATTTTAATGAAACTAGAGTTTTGAAATATATAATGAAAAACATCTTATAAAAGTCACTTAATTAATGAAAAATCGTATATATTTTAAATAAGTGAATTTGTAAGATCAACTTTTTCCTAGAAGTTAATTTAATTAATTTACGCCAAACAAAAAAAGGAAATTATAAATGTATTTAATAATTGAAATTGTTATACAAATTGCAACCTGTTGCAAGTTTCTTTGCCGCTTTCTCATCCGCCTCCTCCTCCTCCTCCTCCTTCGCCTTGTTGACAACTTCGTATTGATGGAAACAACTCAAACTTTGTAGTGTATTCAATTATCTGATCGTTTTTCTTAATGTTGTGCAACAGTTTTCAGCACTTTGAATTTAAATGTGCTTTTTAGTGGATTTTCGCACGAAAAATACGGGGTTACCTAACCGACAAAAAGTCACGCTGCCACGCCCACACAGTTGTACGCCTTGTGGAATCTGTTTGCGGTCACACACACACACACATACACACATTAACATGTGCTGTGGAACATTTCTTTAGGCGCTTTTTTATGATTTACATTAAATTTTCACACAACTTTCGAAGCAAGCGAATTGTGGAGTGTGCTCGACTAGCAGATACTCTGGCAAATTACAAAAATAAAAAAATATCTTTTTTATTTACTTATTTTTTTAATCAACTTTTCCCATAGTTTATAATAATTATTTAATTAAAAAATATATATGTATAATGGCGAACATATTTATTGGCACAGCAAACATTTTGAGATTTGGGGGCTTATTTGTTCCCCTATCGTTAATATATTGGCATCAGTGGAAAGGTCATTTAAATTCCTTTTGAATGATATAAAACTTTCCTTAACCCATTAAGTACGCTTTGAGAATTTCGAATTAACGTAAAAGTCAATTTTCAAAACTTTTTTCCTCGATTTTAAAAAAAAAAATTTTTTATGAAAAAAAATTCTTGAAACAATTTTAAGAGTCACTGCAAAAAAAAGTTTTCAAAAATATTTTTGCTAGTATTTTCTATGATTTTTTGAAGTGTATATTAATTTAATTTAAAATTTCCAGTTCAATTCAATGCATATTCTAAAGATGATTTTTGCGATAATCTGTAACAATAAAATAATATAGTCTGACGTCTACTTTTAGCCTGTTGCATACAATCAAGCACACCCATTGCGCGTTTATTGACAGGGTATACAAAAAGAAAACCAAAAAAACTAAAGTTGAAGTCGTCGAGGCCGTCGTCGCCTGCTCTTTGGCTGTTGCTTAATTGAGCATCAATTAAAAATGTCTCGCCTCATTAAATGTGCGCTTTAACAAAAACAACAGGCAAAACATAACAACAACAAAACATTTTTATTCGCTCATCAAAATGTTGCACAGATAAAGCGACTGACTCAGAGTCAGAGTCAGATAGCTAAAGTTCTTGTTGTAGTTCTTCTTTATGTGTATGAGAATGATGAGACGATCTTTTGACCCAACCCAACCCAGTCCAGTTACAACTCCCCCCGCTGTTTCATTCCATTTCGTTCCATCTCATATCTAGCATATATGTAGTATATATTGCCCTTTGCATTTGCAAGGCTTGAGTCAAAGACAAACTCGGGATATCAGTTTACATGCTCGTCAATCCAAATGACACTAGAGTGTTTGTTGCCTCTTTAATTGAGCTCCTTAACTGACTTTCAACTGTGATGACTCATTTGCTGTGTGTGTTGTATGATTGTGTGGATTCTCTTTAGCTTCTTCTTCTTGCAGTTGGGTGTTTGACTACCAGGAAATGTCGAATCATTTGCCCAGGCATGCAGTTGAGTCAGTCGGAAAAAGATATTAACCAACTACATTAATTTGTGTAAATTTGCAATATGGATTGCAAGTTGTAGATTGCATGTTGTGGATTGAGTGTACTCGATTTGCTTTTTAAATTATGATGGATATCAGCCTAAAATGTGTATTTTAAATAAGTTAGTTGAATATGTGGATAACTTGATTAATAAATTGATTTATATATTTTTTTGTTTTTATTTGAAAGGTTTCGTTTATTTGATAATACTTTATTTGTTATGGAATCTTCAATATCAAATTTCCAGTCTCCTTATTAAATTAAAATTACTACAAGAGCCTTGGTACACATTTAAAAATATTCAAAGAAAATTTAATTTCAGTATTCAAACCTCATTCTGTTTTTTCCATTTCGCTTTCGTTTTCCATTTCCATATGAAATGCATTTGAAAGTAATTCATTGATCAACTGATTGATAGTCAACGCCTGTTTAGCTCAAAGAACCGAGAGCCCAAACGACGATCAGAGTCGAGAAGTTCAGTTGTGTGATAGTCTGATCTTTAACCCAACCCACTTACATACATGCATGCATAAATGTTGCATTCATTGGGACAAACTCGAAATTCTAGACAAACATCGTGTTGTATATTTCACACCATTTGCGTCGCCTTCAAAAGAAGAACGAGGAATGGGGAATGGGAGACTGGGGAGGGGCCCCAAGTCCAAAATGAAAAGACGAGTAATTATAAGCGACATAACATAAATGCCAAGAGGCGCATATAAATCAGATTATGCACACCCCTCCCCTCCCCTCCACACACCTCCCCTTCACTCTCTCTGCTCGTAAAAAAGAATAAATAATAAAAAAAAAGAAACTTAGATCATAATTAAGAGCGAGATAGTTGGACTCAATGATGGCAAAGGGCATGGGGTGTAAGGTATGTGCCAGAGAGAGGGGAAAGCAGGGTGGAAGGGGGGACACATGTTTGACACAGAGATAACATACGCATACATATGCATAAGTGTAAGTGTAAGTGTGTGTGCGTGTGTATGTGTATCAAAAGGGCAACGAATGTTGCCGACAAGAATTAAGACAGTTTTTTTTACACATATTTTTTTTTTTATTTTTTTTTTTTTTTGTAAAGCAAACATGTGTGTGTGTGTGTGTGGCTTTAACTTCAAAAGGAAGTCATGCACTCATCGCTGGCCAAAGATATCCATGAATTGCGCAGTCAAAAGGCGCATAAACAGCACAACAACAACAACAACAACAAGAGTCCAACAAGAAAATACATTTATTTATGTGTATTCCAGCTAAATAATGAACTCGAGGGCGTACCACAAAATACTACAAGCCAGGAACAGCAACAGACGATCAAGGGATGGGAACGGGGAGGGGTGTTGTTTAGGGCTGGGGGAGGGGGGGGGTCTGCGACGAGGGGGCGCCAAGCATACAAATGCATAAACTCTTCTCTTCTCTTGCCAACACAAAAATATTCTAAACGCACAAAATAAATAACAAGTCTGCACTCGATGTAACTGCTGGCTCAGCAAATACCCTGTAAAGCAAGCATGAAAACGCAGTAAATTAAATAATTAGCTTTTAAAAATATGTTGTGAAAGAAAAAAAAAAAAGAAGAAAATTCGAAACTTTTTCAATCTTAAAGTTAAGTTAAAAATCGCAAAAATAAGCCTTGAACATTCATTTGACGCCCTGAGTTTATCAATTTAAATTGATTTTCTTTTCAAATAAATTAAATTATGATTTACTGACTTTTGATGAAATGGGAAATTTTTGAAATTTAAATTTATTTATTTTTTTTTTTTTTTTTATATAAATTTATTTATTTTTTTTTTTTTTATATAAATTTAGCCAATTTTATTTTGATGCAATTGAATTTTGTTGCAATTAGGCCAATTATACTGATTACATACTTATACATTTTTTGATACGACTCATTGATACCCCATATTTTGCACATACTGCTTATAGGGTATATTCAAAATAAAAACAGAAATGCGTAGGTCAACCAAATGTTGCCTCTTGATGTTGCCACTACCACTGGCTTTTACACACACAGACAATCACACACACAAACACACACACTTGCAACATCAATTCGCGACTGTGGCATGTGTGTGTGTGTGTGTGATTATGTTGGTGTGTTGATATTTTTAAAGCGCACCTAAACCTCAAATGGTTGGGCACCGTTGGCAGCTCAAGGCAGCTCGACTTTTGCCGACTTTCCGACTTTATTCTTGGGGCTGTGTGTGCAGTGTAGCGCACTTCCTGGTTTGACTGTGGGAGTTATACTACACTACACTGCACTACACTACACTTCACTCCACTCTGCTCCTGTTTGTTAATGAAAAAAAAAAAACAAAATAAGAAAAATAAAAAACAGGGAGTAGAGGAAGCTTTTACATGTACATATACATATGCATAGACCATATACATTTATGAACAAAAACAAAAAAAAGAACTGAGCAAAGTAGAAAAATAAAAATAAGGGGGAGGTAAGAACATAGCTCAGAGAACACGGAAGCAGCGCGTTCCCATCGTCGACGTTGGGATTGTTTGTTTGCTTAGATGCTCTTGGACAGACAGACGCGACTGTCAGACAGACAGACTGCCAGACAGACTGACTGACTTTGTTTTTGTTGTTTTCCCTATTTTTTTGCCATGCTTTGCCAACATTGAAGACGCACAACTATTTGCAACATTTTTGCGGCGCTTGTGGAAATTATTTTCATCGCGTATGGAACGTGTGTTGTCCCATTTGTGGCAACGAGTTACTAAGTACTTTTTACGTGCAACTGCCACATGCCTGACCATAAAGGGGCAACAACTGCCAACTGGCAACTGCCAACTGGCGGACTGTCTAAATTAAAGAGTTGCATCGCCAAACTGACCAAAAATGGTAAAGAACTCTATCTCCCCTCGCCCCGCTCTCTCTCTCTTTCTTACAACTGATGATCCCACAGATTTCTTCGAGTTCAGAAATGTTGCAACAAGACACAAAAAGAAGTTACAATTCTCCAAGATGCCGAGCTGTGTTCTATAGCTTAAAGATAAGATGAGAAATGAGCACAAGATGAGAAATGAGACGAAGATGATGAAGAACCAAAAGGAGGTGGAGAGGAAGGAGCACAAAGTGAAACATGTGTAAATACTGCAGATAATGTTAAAGAAATGTGCCTGAAAATGCCACAAGCGTGGAATACACTCAGCGAAAAAAATGTGATGTCTTAAAAAATTAAAAATTTGAAAAAAAAATAAAAAAAACTTAAAACTGGACAGTTTTCACTTATTTAAAAGTTTTTTAACCTGCTTAAACCTTTACATACACATCAAGGCCTTTAAAACTCGTATTAAAGCTTTACTAGAACTTTAAAATAATAAAAGCTCATTAATAAATAAATCTCACCTAAAAGACAGTTGAGGTTTAAACTTGAATCATTTGAGTAATTACAAAACATGCTCAAGTTCAGTTTTAAATTGATTTTAATGCCCATTTCCTTTGAGTGGAGTTAAATGAATCTAAACGATTAAAGCAGATCTTTAATTGTGGGTCATCATTTAATTGGTATGCCTTGATAATAATTCACTGGAAATATCCCCACTGTCCTCTTCAGAGCAGACAAAACAAAAAGAAAACGAAGAACAAATAAAATGACAAGAAGTGAAGGGAAGAGAAGAGAAGAGACAATAAAATAAGGCACAAACATTTCGTCTGTTTGGCTGACCTGGCTTCATGTTGAAATGCAAACAGGAAGTTCATATTTAAAATAAGACGAGACCAAGACACGCACACCAACATTATATTTAAGAAACCCAAACACACACACACACACACGCGCGCATACCCTAAAATGCGTGATTGGATAGGGTATATGCGGGCTGGAGAGTGGGGAGAACAATTGAGTTTACAACCAATTAGCATAAAGCCCTTTGACTTTTTGGCCGCCAACGTAGTAAATGATGACGATGTCGATGACGTTGCTTCTGCTTCTTTTGCTGCTGCTCATCAGCTGCGCCCGGACCACGCCCACAAGCCCTCTACATCTGCCCCTGCCCCTGCCCCTTGTCTCTGTCTCCGAGTCTGTCTAGCGATTGATTGTCTATTGGTTGAACTAAGCATTCCTACGCTGTTTTAAAGCCCACGTATCGACACATGTTTTAATGCCCTACACCAGCGGAGGGCAGCATGGGCTCTGGGAGCTATGCGGCTTCTCCCAACTTTATTCGGCGCCGTGTAGTCGCACACAAGCAGCCCGTCATAAAAGCAATTATGCACGGTTAACTCGCGAGCTAGCTAGCAACAACAACGCACAAGCAGCTCGAGTCGATCGAGGCATTTTATGACCGTAGCAACAACAATGCAGGCACAGCTCGCGGACCTCGCAGCTCGAGTCGAGGCATTTTTGACACTTAAAATTTATGACCGTCAATAAAACAACAACAACATTGTAAAGGCGCAGTGTGTGCGCGCTGACATCGCTACGTGCCGCGCCGAAGACCTTTTTTTTTTGCTCGCACATTATTTGGGTGATCGACAAAGTAGGTAGACGCGAAAAGGGTTGTTGTTGTAGTTGTTGTTGTAGAGCTCCCGAGTTCAGATTTTGTGCCCACCGCTGCCCTACACTCTAGCCAAATCGAGCATATTAGTTATTTAACAGTGTAGAGCAGCGGTGGGCACAAAATCTGAATTCGGGACCACAACAATAACAACTCTATTAGAGTCTACCTAAGTTGGGAGCAGCCGCTGCTCTCGGAGCCACTGCGTGCCCACCGCTGGTGAAGAGTGTGAGATTGCAAGTCGAGCTGGTCACACTGTTTTGTTAATGCTTCCTTTTATCTATCACATAAGCCTTAAATGCACTTAATATAGAAAAATTGAACAATATTTATTCAATGACATGTTTACAAATGTTAGAGGTGCTGCCAACTTGTTTTTATAATGTTAAAGAATGTGAAAAACCATTGTTATTTGTTGTTTTTTTCTGGTAATTTCTTTTTAAATTGTATCAATGTTACTTTATTCATTTTTAATGACTGCTTTGTGTTGGTGCTGCCAACTTGCAGCAAATGATTACAGGAACTCGTACTATTGGTACTGCCAACTTGCTACAAACCGTAAAAAACACTGTAGCAGCTTTTAATATATTGTCAACTATTCTTTATTCATCTCAAAATATAATATATTGATGTTTTCTATTCGCGCTGCCAACTTGTTACTAAAAATAGATTATTGATCAGGTTTCTTAGTTGAATTGTCTGTAAGACTTTAGCCCCTTAACTGTTTTAAATAATTTTTTATATTTTTATTTAGTTTTGTCCTTTTTTAATATTATCCTTTTCCTGCAGGGTATTTAGCAAGTCGTGCTTACAACTAAACCCCATCCGCTGTTATTTTACCTTTGCCAGTTTTCCTTTCTTGTTTCTTGTTTTGTTTTTCTTTTTCTGTTTTTTTTTTTTATTATTATTATTTCTAGTTTTGTTTGTTCTTGTTTGTTATTTGCTTTTCTCTGCTCGGTTTGCTGTCGCTTTAATGCATTTAAAAGTCATTAGTCGCAGGCCTTTGGGTGCAACGGCAGCACCAGTGGCAGAAGTGGCAGCACCAGTGGCAGCTTCTTCGATCGGTGCCCCGCCCCTTTGACCATCTCCGGCAGCTATGCACTGTCATTAATTGTCGTTTAGTTTGAGTATATGTATAAGTACTTAGTGTGTTGTGTCCCCGTCCTTGGATGATGATTATTATTATTATTATTCTTCTTATTATACACTTACACCTAACAGAGAAGGGTATTTTAGTTTTATTAAACATATTGTTACGTAGATAATAATTATATAGGCCCGATACAGTTTGAAGAGCTGATAAATAGAGTTGAATGAATCCTTTGAATATAATTTAAATTATAGGAATGTTTGTTGTAGCTTAAAGTTATTTCTTATCTTATATCAAATTTAGGAAATGTACATTATTACTTGACTATATTTTATTGCAAAAATAATAATTATAACACTCATTATCTCAATCAGATACATTTTGTTTGTATGTCTTACGTATTCTGAACATGTGCTATAAAGATAGGAATGAACAGAATTTGCAGTTACCATTAGTCGAAGCTTTCTCAATTAGTCGTTTTAAAATCAGCGGATAATAACAATATTACCGCCTTCGACACGATCTATTGAAAATACAATTTTTCTTTAATTTGAATTAGTTTTGTTTTCAAGAAATTCAATCTTGATTTTGTATATCTAATCTTAGAGTATCAAATGTTCTTCATTCGATGACTGGGTCAATTCTTTACATATTCTTTCGCTTCTCCTCTCACTCGTTTCTCTCTCGTTTCCCGCTCTGCCTCGTTCTGCATCGTTTCGGTTGCTCCTTGTGCATAATTATGTCCATTAGCGTAACTCTGGCTCAGTTCAGTTGCAGACTACGAGTATTTAGAATGAATTGTCTTAACACGTTTGCCACAACAACTTCAAATAAATTTGAGCGACGCACGCAATGCGCACACACACACTCACATGCACACACATGTACACATAATCAGATATGTGTAATACACGTGAGCAATCAATAAAAAAAAGAATGTTAAACGTACATAAATAGCACACGAAAGAATCAACAAAATATATGTACATAATTTAATTTGCACATAAACAGTGTGCACATTTTTTTTTTATGCATATTTCACTTTGGCTCCGGCCTATTTATATAGCCCAGTCGAGCGTCTAGAGCAGGCCAGAGGGGCGACAAGGGGGCGTGGCAGGGTAACACTTAACACGCAATATTGGTCCAACGGAATGAGTCTCGACAGCAGACAGTGGCAGCCCAGACTTCAATTAAAATTCGAGGCAAGGGTAGTGGGAAAAGTAAAAGAAGGCGGCAAACGAGGCAAAGGGGGCAAAAGGGGCAAAAGGGGAAGGAAGCTGGTGGCAACTAACATGACAAAGTTACACTGTTTACAGTGCTCAAGAGCTGAAAAACTTGGAAAAGTGCCTCCTTCTCAACTGGCTCACAACAACATGGTGTCCTTGTGCCACACTTGTTTCATCCTTGCCTCATCCATTTCAATTATGAACTCGTCCTTAAAGTGCTCACAAATTAGTTTCACAAATTCCTCCCATCTACATATTTGAATAAATAATCAGTTTATCAATTTTATATGTTGTAATTTATATTCATCTGACAAAATCTATTTGAAATGTCTAACAAATTGTATGATTGTCTTGTCACACAATTTCGATTTAGCTTTTCGCTTGAAATGATTGAGAATTTCCAGTGTTTGTTGTATATTTGGAGTTTAGTTACTGTGAAAGTGCTGAAATTATATTTTAGCTTGTAAGCATTGTAGGATTTGCATTACAAAAAATGGTCTTATTCTGTAAAATTGCTTTTGTGAGAATATTGGGAAATAAAAAAACATTTTTAGATTTGTACAGAAATTTTTGTTTATTTTTCTCTATAATTTATTGTGATAGTTTTCGCACTTAAATTAATTTCCAATTATATATATAATTTTTAATTGATTCACTTCTCTTAGTTAACTCTTAACTAAATAAATTAAATATAAGTAATCCCACGTATCAATCAATACATATCATTTAACGTTAATTTATAATTTATTGTGTAAACTTTTATGATTTAAAAGATTTATGCAGGCAAAAATAATTCCATAAAGAAACCAATAATTTTCAAGCAATAATTGTCAGTTGAAATTGCAAAATGATTGACAAAATGGGCGTGCTTCTTGTGGGAAATGTGTGCAAAAAAAAAAAAAAAAAGAAATGATTAAAGAGAATTACTTTATTTATTTTTAGCATTGATCGGCAAACAAACAGCTGAAGGTTTGTTGCGATGTGTCATGTACAGACAGTTGCCAGTCCCCTCGGAGTAGATACAGACAGATGGGCAGACAGACAGACAGTCACACTCATTTCCTTTGCACTTTCCCCTTTCCCCTTTCCCTGCTCTTCAATCAAATGGCAATCCACTT
The DNA here is from genome assembly GCA_037043405.1 of Drosophila subquinaria. NCBI lineage: Eukaryota > Metazoa > Arthropoda > Insecta > Diptera > Drosophilidae > Drosophila > Drosophila subquinaria. The sequence continues at coordinate 13,729 of JBAMBL010000636.1, forward strand.
GGCAAGACATTGGCGCAGTCGCGTGTGCCGCTTGTCACATTTCATTTGATTTTATTTGTATGCCTGGGATAAACCCCAAAACAGGGGACTTCCCCCTGCCTTTAGGCAGACCAATACTCGTACATAATTTATATATGTATGTGTGTTGACTTTTGGCACCCGTGCTGAATAAACAATAACAAAACGAGACGAGCAACAAGCTGAAATAACGTAACAATTTCTTGTCAAAGATTTTGCTTTTCACATTTAGATGGAGGGGATTGGAATATGCAAAAACATGTGTGTAACTTTTGCCTTTCCTCCTTTTTTCCCCCGTCTCTCTCTCTTTCTCCATTTCTCAAATGCACAACATTTTATTGTCGGAGAAATCTCTTCGAGTCTGCTGGCCAATTTTGAGGCGTTAAATGTTTGACAGCTTCAGCTCCCCGTTGCATGCCCCTTGTCGACTTGAGCGCATATTTTGTCGCATTTAATTAAGCAGATAACACGCGACACAACAACAACAGCAACAACAACAAGGGGCCAGTTCATCATCAACATCAGCCAACGACAAACAACAAGAGAATTGTTATTGTTTATGGTGACATGCGACAAAAAGCGACGCGCAACATGACAACAAAATATAAAAAGGAAGGAAAAAGAAAATAGTGCACATAAAAATAAAAATTGTAGCAGCTATAAATAAATGGCATGATAAGGGGAATGCTTGCCCCAAAATGTTGCGCCTTGTTGTGACAAGATTAACTGCAAGTCAAATGCTCTGTTGATTATATTATTATTATTATTATTATTATTATTACAAACGTATCTACCTTTGATCTCGCATTCCATTTAATTTGAATTTCTTTTTTATTATATACTAAATTTTTGTATTTGTTTGTCTTACCAATTTTCAGGAATATTTCTTTTTATTAAATTGACAAGTATTTTTATGCAACAATTTTTAAAGTAATATCTTTTCTCTTTTCTTTTTTTTAGGTAAGTCTTTTTCGATGTCTTAAAGATGAAAAAATGCTACCAAGTAAGAATGCGACTAGTTCAATGAATTTATCCGATCTTAAATAGTAAGTTTTATGACATAAGCTAGCAGTGGAAGTATGGAAAATTTTACAAGGTAAATTTTTATATATTTTTAATACTAAAAACAATGGAACGTTCAGGAAACTGATTGGAAATGTTTAAATTTTTCTTCGATCTCTTTATTTGAAATTGCTTCCTAAAATTCCATTTACCAATCCAGATATGTATAAGGATTGCATTTTATTTCAATTAACTATTATTATTTTTATTTTTTTTTTTACCAATATTATTATTGTTATTCTGTAGGGTTTTTTGTTTCCCTGCTTTATTGCTCATATTTTGTGTCATTCAAAGAAATTGCGCTGGCAACTGAAACAAATCAGCAGGAAAGCCAAATTCTTTTATTTGCAACGCTTCTGTTTATGAGTATTACCTCTTGCTCTTCTTCTTCTTCTGCTATTCTGCTTGTTGTTGTTGTCGTTGCTATGATTGTTGTTGTTAGCAAGTTCATTTGATGTCTTGCGCTTGAAGCATTTTTCAAGCTGTTGCTGTTGATTATGTTTTACTGCGCTTTTGTTCATTCTTCTCTCTCCTTCTTTTTATGGAATTTCATATGCAGTGCTGCGTATTTTCTTTAATATTTCCATTTACCCTATAAAGAGTAAATTGACAAGAGGTATGCCAGAAGTACCAGAAGAATTCCGTGGGTTGCACCAGAAATTGCATTAATAGAGTTATCATTAATGTATCATTTTATATGCTTGACATTGTATGTCCTACCAGTTCGAGAAAATAAATATACACAGCATACACTGTGTGCTAAAATTAGGTAGATAAACGGCCATATTAAAGTATTAAGTATTTATTTGCAAGATCCATGCTTTCAAATTTTTAAATATATTTTAGATATTTAATTATATGTATGTATCTTTAATGCGGGCTTTATTTTTATTAACTTTCGACTGAAATATTATACATGTAGGGTATTTAAGTGTCGGTTATGCCTAGGACAATTGTTGCTACTTGTGTTTTTTTTTTTTGTTTAATTTATTTATTTACTTTTTGCAGTAGCTGTGTGAATTGAGGTTATGTTCAGTTTTCGCTTTTGTACTATATAATAAAAATGCATATAAATTATGTTGAAATTTTATGTTGACACATATTCCTTTTTTATATATTTCTGGCCCTGCTTTTGTCTTCTTTACTTTCAGGAGCTTTTTCCACATGCTTCAAAAGCCATAATACTTAATAAACCATAATTTGTTTTGTTGTCCTCCCTTTTCCCAAATATATGAAATGAAGAAAAAAAATAAAAGTAAAAATAAAAAAGGAAAACGAAAGCGAATAAACCTTCATTCATATTTTCAATTAAGTAATTGATTGGCCCTTAAATGGCTGCACTGTCGCTGAACTCGTTGCCGAAACCGGATATGCCAAATCGATGAGAGTTAATTAATTTGAGTTTCAGCTTTCGACCGGGCCAAAAAGCAAAGCAAAGCAAACCAAGTCGGGCCAACTCAGAGTCCTGGTCATCAAGTTTTATGTATTTGCCAAGAGTCGAAGTTGTGTTTTACCTGCCTTTGCCTGAAATACACGCAAAAAAAGGCGAAATGAAGCAGCCAATATATATACATGTATTTGTGTGTGTGTCTGTGCGTTTTTGTGTGTGTGTGTGTGTGTGTGTGTGTGTGAGTGAGCCCTAAGTCAACGTCAAAATGTCAGCCGCGGGGCCAAGAATTCCGCAAGGTTTTGCCTTCCTTTTCCTTTCGCTGTCCTTTTCTTTAACTGTCGCTCTGTGCCGTTTAATAATCAAACATTTTCCAAACACACACACACACACTAACACTCGTTTACATTCGCACACACACACACACACGCAAGCTCGAGCATGAGGCCATTAAAAATGTGTAGCCTACTTTGCAGCGTGAAAGCCAAAAGCCTCCCAAAAATGCCAAAAGCCAAAGCAAAACGCGCTTCAAACCGTTTTTCAATGTCAATGAACAGTTAAATTTTGAGGCACGCTAATTGGCAATAGAGCTGCGCAATATTTCACAGTTACAGCGTTAAAAAAAAATCACGTTCCAACCTCAAAACTATAAATTTTTTTTTCTTTAGATTTATTATCTCAACGTGATATTTAAGTTTTATCTATTAAAAATTGCGACGATACAAAGGAAGATATAAATAGGAATACATTTTTATTTTCTTTGATATAAATCCTATAGTATTTCCATCTTTACGCAGAATGTTACTCATTTTTAAAATACAATATTCATTCAAAAAAGTTTTCAGATTTATGACAAAATAAAAAAAATAAATATTAATATAGAAATAATATAATATTTAGTGAAATATAGTCTTTTTAATATTTAAATATTCCTTATACGCCTCAAACTTAGTTTCAATAATTTCTAAAAAACACAATATAAAGTTTAACGATAATTATTACAACACTTTTGTCCCAAAGACGCCCATAGGTGAAAAAAGTAGCTTGAAAATAAGCCCAATAAATCCTTATTATGTTATTTATCGTTACACGTGACAATCGTTAATCATTTCTCACTGTGGAATGTCGCAGAGGGAGACAGAGAGCGAGTGAAAGAGAAAGAAAGTCAGAGGTTTTATGGTTAGCAACGCTTTATTCCTAATTAACAAAGCCAATTTGTGAGCAGCGGCTTCTTGTGGATGATGAACGCGAGTGTTTCGAGTGGTTTTCTGTTTTCGGTGGTTGCGCGGCTCAAAATTGTGGGCTGGGTCATGTTATGTTTATTTGGATGTTAAGGGGAAACTAATTTTCAAAGTCAATGTCGCAAAGTTGTTGGCAGTTACAGTTGCGAAAAGAGGTAAACTTTCAAGTCTTTTACAGCAAGAGTTGTTTGAGTGTGTAAAGTTTTCATTATATATTCATGATAGACGCACACACACACACACACACACACACACACACACACACACACACACACACACACACACACACAAACACACAGAGCATTTGGTGTTAGAAGCTCGTTGAAAAGTTTTCGACTTTTCGTTGCGCTCAATTCAATCAGCAGCAACAACAACAACAACAACAATAATAATAAAATAGGGAACAACTGCACACACACATGTACGCACAACAAAACCTTGTTGATTTGCTTGAAATGTATTTTTTATGCCACTTTTTTCCTTTTTTTTTTTGTAAGCCATTTTCATTTCCCATTGGCAAAAAGTTGCTCAATGAAATTCTCATTTGTAAGCTCTAGCTAAATGAATGTGTGTGTGAGTGTGTGGGTGTGTGTTAGAGTGTGCGTGTATGTGCGTGTGTGTGTGAGTGTGATTGATATGCATTCATCTCATTCGCAATTGACAGGCAAACGTATTGTTGTTGTGTTGTTTTTGGCTATTGTTTTTGTTATTATTATGGCTCTTATTATTGTTGTTGTTGTTGTTGTTGTTTTTAGTGTTGTCATTGCATTTAATTTGCTGCAACGGTCATTAAAAAGTTAACACCGTCCATCTATCAATCTACCAATTCTATTCGTCAATTTAACCCGCCATAATTCCATTTTGCATTTTGATTTAAAATGAAAAAGTCAGCATCATTAAAATCCTTATCTTTATTTTTGATCATTATCATCATCATTATCCGTATTCTGTGGCCACTTTCGAAACCTTTTCACCGAAGCCACTTAGCTGTATTGCCAATACCCTGTAGGCAGGCAGTAAAGGGTTTGCTGTAGCTCGACAAATCATGTTGTAGCAAAAAAGTTAAATAAAAAATGTATCAAAGTAAAATAGTGTTTAAAGAGTGAGCAAATTATAGGGTATCTGGTATGTGGCTTAAAGAATTAAATAAGTTGTCAAGCAAGAGAACAATTGTTACAGGGTATTTCACAGTTCGCCTGTACGATGTCTTATTAATTATTTTTAAATTTTAATATTTAAAAATGCGTTTTACAAGCGATCAATTTGCATTCCAGGGTATATAAGTATGTATACTTTACAGAGTATCTCAAAGTGCTTTCCGATGCACACACTGCATTACAGGGTATCTCACACACTGTGCTTGATGGTGACTAATAGGCTTTATAAAAATGATCTCTCTTTATAGTTTGCAGCTCAGTATATATACATAGAATTAGTCAGAGTCTTGTTTCACTGCGACTTTCTCTTTAAAAATGTGACTAGAAGCTGTGCTGCAGGGTATTTTGCAATGGGTCAGTGCTCAATTCTCAGCTGGCTGTTGATTATGAAAAGGTACGTTTAATTTTTTTGTAAGAACATTTGAAAATGTGTGTTGAGCACATAAATATCAACATAATTGGCGATTCATTTCAACCGCTGTCCGCATCAAGAGCTGTTCAAAATTGAGTGGAGAAGTAGATAGGGGAATGAGGGGGTGGGGGGGGGGATAGTGAAAACGGGGAACCCCCTTCAATGGGTGTGTGTGTGTGTTTAAAATTGCAAAATGTTAAGGTTTGTTCGACTGAAAAGCAGTTGAAAAATTCACTTTAAAGAGTTTGCTGAATGCACACACATAGATAGACAACACACATACACGCATAGACAACACACACACACATGGACAACATACACATGAAATATGTCCAACAGACAGTTGTTGCTTCCTGAGTTATGTTTGCTTCTTTTTTTTTTTGTGTCTGTATGCAAAATAATTGATGCAAAAATAAAAATACATTTTTCTGCATTGACAATGATAACTGCATAAACTGAAGGAAAATGGGGACGGAGCGGGGCGTGGCGGGCGGGTTGGTTGGAAAATGGGGGCATGACAGCTGCATATGCTTGAGCAATTTTGCTGTAAAATAATTGGTTCTTTTGCCAATATGCAACTCATTTTACCACTCAGTGTATTATTTTATTTTTATTTTCATTTTCATTTTTTTTTGCTTTAAACTTGCAGTACGAATGTCAAATATTCCTCCCACATGTTTCTGCCTTAATAGGGATGGAAGGGAGGGGCGGGAAAGGGGTTTGGCAGGCTCATTTTGCAGCCACAATTTTGTACAACTCACCGTGTAATTTGGTAGCCTCAAATTGATTGATGTGAATTAAGCTGACCTGCTTACATGCGAATGAATGTACTCAAATATTCGTATTCGTATTCGTAATTGTATTTGTATTTGTATTCGAATTGCAATTGGCAACACAACACTGTTGCCAGTCACAGTCACAGAAACCAGGGCTAATAAATATCTGATCAATAGTTTGACCAAACTTCCCATTCAAAACGTTGCTGTGTTGACAATAACGAACGAACTGTAATTGCAGTTTCAAATTATACATTTTTGTTATGTTTTTTTTTGCTGCATCACTTTTCTGAATATTAGTTTTGTGCATTATTTATAAACAAATGCATGCTTGGAAATCAAAGTTGAGCTGATTTCCATATTACCACAGCTGTACTCGTATTTTGATTTAAGCTTTCAGCATTTGTGTGTTGCCAAGAAAAACGCAAAGAGGTTTATTTTCTTTTCTTTCAGTTTTAAGCAAGGCGAGAGCTTTGAAATGAACCCTTTTGCTTGATGATTCATTCATTCATTCATTTAGTTGGTCATGAATAAATCTGCTGCAAAGAGCTTTCTTTTTAGCCATTTTGTTCGACTTGGTGGCGAATCTTTTTGGCCAGTTGATTCAGATGCTGCTCTTGCATTTTTTATTGTTTTGGCTGTCTCTGTTATTGGGCAATTAGTCGGCATCTTCTTTAAATACCCTGTAGCTTTAAGCCAAGTAAATATTGGGCTTTAAATTAATAATATATACTAAGTATATTTTTTATTCAGTATATCAGAATCAGTATTAGTTATCATTGTAGAATTTATCACTTTGTGTCACTTTTTTTTCATAATTTTTGGATATAGTTTTGATCTTTTCAATACACACACATATTTTATCTTCCGTTTAAATAAATTTATTTATTGAAATTCCAATTACGTATTCATGTGTGTATATACGCCTGCTTGACTGTTTACAGGGTATCTCATAGTCTGTAACACAAACACATGTAATTTTTGATTGCAGTTTGTGCAATAAATTAAAACGGAAGTTATGGCCTAAGAGTTGATTTTTTGTGTCCTCTGACTTTGTTTTTATAATTAGATAACATGCCTCATGACTGTGCCCCAGCTGATGCTGCAGCAACCCCACCTCCCCGCATTTCTACAGGGCATCTCTTTCCATGTGCACTGCACTTGGATGCGTTAATTAAAATAAAAACACAGCTGCTTATCGCCCCCGGCTCCGACGAGTTGTTGTCGAGTTTATAGACCCTGTACATGTAAGCTACAAAGTGTATGTTTAGTTTGTCAACTTGAAAATATATGCGTAGCCATTATACAGAGTGCATATATATATATATTCCTGATTACTATCAACATGACAGTTGAGTACATGTCTGTCTGCCCTCAGTGTGAAGAGCTAGATTTAAGAAACTATAAGAGCTAGACACTCTGAACTTGGTATGTAGGTTGCTGTTTATTCAAAGTATATGAAGTTTATTATTATAATTTTGTCAGGCCAACTTTCGTCTGGGAACTTTTTTTATTCCTCATTAGCTTCCTTTATTGAAAGCAGTCGACAAAAACTCAAAAGTCTCAAAACTTGTAGCAAAAAAAAATTAAAAACAAATTATTTAAAACGAGCTATTTTATGTTTTCTTTTTATTATAGCAGCATTTTAATTGAAAGCTAATTGTGATATTTGTATAGTATTTGCTTAATTTTTACCTTCATTTTGATTTGGTTATTACAGGGTGTGTCCCAGTCGAGCATGCTCAACTCTAGCCTTTTCTACTAGTTCTTTTCGTTGTTGTTGTATCTGTTGTCTCACGAATTGTGGCTGGAAAAGTGGCAGGGAGTCGGAGTCGGTGGCAAATAACTTTTGGCTGTCAGGCAGAAGGCAAGCGATAACAACAAAAGTTGACTGCACTCGTCCTCTCTCTCTCTCTCTCTCTCACCCTTTCTCTGTCTCTTTCGCTCTCCGACAAGTGGGGGCAGAGAGAAGTGGGCACTTATTTAGGAATTATGCGCCAAGGCGCAACTTTGGCTACAACAACATGCAACATGCAGCATGCAACTGAAGAAGCGTTGCACACTTTTGTTGCCTGTTGTCAACAACTTGTTCCTGGGGTTCATTCGGCACAAAGTTTTTGGAGCAACCCGACGCCAGCTCAGCCCCCAAGACAACTAAATCCTTCTACACACACACGCACACACACTCACACACATGCACACCTAACTGCACACATACATGTCTATGCATGTCTGCAGCTTTGGAGTTGTGGAAACACGCCCGAAGTCCAGATGCGACTACATTATTGCCACGCCAGACGTTGTCCCTATATATATGCTATATATGTATACACACACATGTATGTTTGCTCCTCTCATAGGGGTTGACTTGGAGGGTAGTGGAATAGAGGGGGTGTTGTTAAGGGGGAGTAGTGGCTGCTGCTGTTACGCCGTCTGTTGGCTGGCTGATTGAATTGCCTGATTGCTCTGATTGCCGCCGCCAGACATCTGACGTCCGACGTCGTCATCGTCGTCATCATCGTTGAAACTAAATTAAGACACTTCAATTGGCCACCGTCTGCCCGCCCTCTCCCACTCCCTCTTCTTCTGTCTCTCTCTCTCTCTCTCTCTCTCTCTCTCTCTCTCTAACTAGAATGCAACTTGGCCCGCACAATTGGCAGCTAAATGTCAAAAACTACTTGTATTTAGTACTTATACTTTGTACCAAATTTATAACAAATATTGAAACAGCTAAGTAGAAATAATTCGACATACAACAGTATTATATACCCTGTAATTGGCTTAAGCTGGCAATGGGATGTGATATTTATTTACTATCAAGCTAAACAGTCGACACAACAAAATATATTTAAATTCAAATTTAAAATACAGTTTTGTAAGTCATTTAAAATTAAAGTAAAAGAAAAATCAGTTTATATTTGAATAAATTTATTAAGTCCAGCTTAAAACAAGCTAAATTATAATTAGCAAATGTGCAATGGATAGTTTCTATTTTTAACTCTATTCAAGATTACTCAAGAATAAATAACCTCTAGAAAGGCAAATGCATAAAAAACTTTTCATTTAAGATTGCAAAATAGTATGCTTAAAATGAATAGTCATATATTTCATAGATTTCGCAAAATAAGCCTCCTGTGTGTGGGAAGTTGGGAAAGTATATTTGGTAAGGATTCTATAATTACCTCTACATAATAATATGCCCCCCAATAAATGAAAATTTATTTAATAATTGCTGTCCGACAGATTTGTATCTCTTCATCGTTCAACTTTATTCGAGAATGATCTTTGTCAAAATTAAATGCACACATAATAAATTACATAAATTACATAAATTTTCAACGAGTGGGATATTGAAAATGTATATTTTCGAGTGTAAAACATGTTTTATGATTTGCAACTGTTTGCTTCAACACTTGGCGCTAATATTATGTGGGGGATTCCCAGGGAGTCGATTATATGCGCCACAGGGGGGAAATGTTTGTGGACTCTAAAGCTATTGATGACATACTTATTTTTATTAGTTCTAAGCAGTTGTTTCAGTTTGTGGCAGAGTGTTTGTCTGGGCAGAGTGCGAGATAAATGTCTTTAGACATTCGATTGCAGTTCCATAAAAATGGGGGATATTTCATCATAAAGAGTGCTATTTGGACACTCGATAACATTTCGTTCAGTTGCAACATCAGCTTGTCGCTTTTATATAGAACTACTGATTTTTTACGACATTTCGATAAATGTATCGAACGTTATCGTGGAGTATAAAGAATTTTATAATGCGTGTAGAATTTAAAGGTATTTGTGGTTTGTAACTTGTAAAGAATTGATGAATGTTTTAAGCCAGCGGTGGGCACGAAATCTGAATTCGGGAGCACTACAACAACATCAACAACAACAACCCTATTAGAGTCTTCCTTAGTTGGGAGCAGCTTCTGCTCCCGGAGCCACTGTGTGCCCACCGCTGTTTTATACAATCGATGCTGTGTTATCGATAAGTATCGGTTTGCGTTTGGTATGTTATGGGAATGTAATCGAAATAAATTTCACATACTATGAATAAATTATAATTGTTATTGGTACGTTTTATGGCTGGACTTATCGATTAGTAAGTAAATGTAATGCGTCAATCGAAAAAGATCCTCAAACAACTCTGCTTATATTGAAGAAAATTGATTTCAGAAATAAACATGTATCTTTTTCATATTGCTGTGAAACTGTAAGTGGATTTCTTGCGCCCAGTGTGGTAATAATTATTTATCATCTGCAATTTATTTAATGTCAAGTTGCTAAAAAAAAAGAAAAATATACCGTTGTAATCTCTTCACAGAGCGAAAGGGGCAGCTGTCGAATTTGTTCATAAAATGTGCTGCCCACTGTGCGACAGTGATGCCACAACAACAACAACACACACACTGACAGACGACACACTCAACACCCACTAGCAAATAAAAACTTAATATTTGTCTGTTGCTGCTGTTGTTGCAAAGTAAACGAAATTGTCGGAGATTTTTGTGGTTGCAGCTAGAAGCGAAATGTCAAGCGTTGCCTTTGCCTTTGCCTTTGCTTTTGGCTTTGCTTTTGGCTGTGTCGTTGCCTTGTCGACTTGCAACAAACTCTCGACTTGTCTGCGGCTGCTAAGCGACACATATTTCATGTGGCAACTAAAAATTGCAATGCAAAATGCAACAGCAGCAACGGCAACAACAATCATTTGGGTTAAAATCATTGTGGCACACAAAGCGGCAGCACAATAGACAGAGACCAAGAGAGAGAGAGTGAGACAGGGAGGGAGGGAGACGGAAATAAGTAAAAAAAAATAAAAGAACAAGAGCAAATTGAACAATATGTACATGTGTGTGTGTGTGTGTGTATGTATTGCAACATTGCTCAGTGTTGTGTTTTTACACCCATTACTCGAATATAGGGTATATAGGGTAAAAAAAATATATATATTCTTGATCAGCACAAGAGTCGATAAGAGCTAGATTTGGCAAATTTTGCACACAGACTCCTTTAATTAAATAAACATCTGCATGATCAATGGAATTTAAGAGAAAGAGATTCAAATTGAAATTTATTTTACATTTTTAATTCCTTCACACACACGTTTATGTTTCTTTTTTTTATGGTAAATATTTACCATCATTATTGTTAACAATTTTTCTCTAATCACATCAAGACCTAATAAATATGAGTATAGTTATGGCTATTTTAAGTAATTTGTTTACCACCAAATCTTGAAATTCATAAAGATTTTGAACAATCTCATTTATTATAATAATTATTGTCAGTGTATTCACAAAATTGTAACGAGATCGGATAAATGTAACCATAGTTATGGCGGTTTTATGACGAGCGCCTAAATGTATGCAGTATTTTTTTTTTACCTATAATACACTTACTAGTAACATAATCACAAGTTCCTAACAACTTTTAGAGCTATGATGTTAAATTAAATAAATAATAGTTAATGTATGCACATAAATTGAGTAATGGGTATGTTACAGTCGGATACACGACATCAATTAGCTTCTTACTTATTGTTTGTATTTTATTTGTTATGCTATCGACACTTGGCGCTTTGTGTTGTTGCCAGCGTCGTCAGTTGTGTGTGTGGAGAGTCCGGCGATCGTTCACTTTGGCTTTGCTTTGCTTTGCTTTTCATGCCACTTTTCGTTGCATGAAACTGACCCTGCCCCATGTGCCGGGCGGTGAGGGGGCAAGCAAAAAGGCGGAAATAAGCCACTTGGGGCGACCTCAAAAGCCTTGCAATAATAACAACAACAATAACAACAATGTGTGCCGCATGTGAGAACTGTGTGCAAAGCTCTGTGTGCAACTTGGAGAAAGGCAAGGGATGGTGAGAGGGGGGGGGGAGAGGAGGGGAGGTTGCACACACTATACATAAGTGCATGTGTGTAATCGTGCGCGCCACTTGCCACCAGCGGCCAGAACTAAACACCCAACACTGAAGTTGCAGCCAAAAGTCGAAAGGAGAATCTTGCAGCTGCAACTGCAACAACAAAAACAACAACAAAAACAACACACACAGACACAGGTACACAACGAACCGACTCGACGTTGCCACAGCACTTTTATTATATATGAAATGAAATGTTTGAAATAATTCAACAGCAGCAACTACAACAACAACAACAACTGCTGCAACTACAACAACAACTGCAGCTACAACAACAACAAACTCAACAGCTCACAAAGGTTAATACGTTGACGTTGGCCAAAACCTGATTTACTTGTTCTGCTTCTGCTGCTGCTTCGGTTTTTGCCTTCAGCTTCTTCCTCTTCTTTTAACTCCTTCTCCTCCCCCTCCTCCTCCTTCTCTTCCTTTGCTTGCTCATGTTCGTTGGCTCCTTTTTTTTTTGTTGCTTTTGTTTTTGTTGCATGCCACTTCTGGTCCATGTGGCTCTGATTGCCTTTGTTTTAGCTGCCTGACTGGCTGCTTGGCTGACCTGTAACATAAATTTCAGCATTTATTTAAGCCTGACTGAACCTCTCCCTCTCCCTCCCTCTCACTCTTCGCCTCTCTTTCTTTGTTGCACGACAACGTGGCAGGCGCATTCACCTACCATCAGAAACATATATGTATGTATTTTGTGCCACATTTAAAGACAAATAAAATAACCACTTTTAATAATTGTGTGCCAACCATAAAAACATCGCTTTTCTTGCCTCCTTTGTTTTCTTCTTATAAAAAGATTCTTATTTTCTAAAGTGATCAAATGTATCTGTTGTAAAATAATAATACAAGTGACAACTTTCATAACGTTATTAAATACCAGCCAATTTCGTTAGCAATGAGTTCTTACAGCGAATTTCAATTTTTTTAATTGAAAGTTTCTACATTTTTTTTTTCGAAAATGTTCAGTTACCAACCATTAGTTATAAATATATTAAGGTTGTCATTTTAATGGATTTTTTGTGATAATTTCTGCATCAAAATTGTTCTGCGTCATACAGAAATCATATTTCGTGTGTCTAGCTCTTCAATCAAAAGTTCATATAACACTGATTTTCAGACAATCAAAATTCACAGAAAATCTCATCGTAGAGAGTTAACAATAAACTGGCTGATAGAAGAATTAGTAATTTACTAAATTAAGTGTGTAACAATGAACAAAAAATTTTAAATAATTATAAATTTTAGAAATTTAATGCTGGTTAAGGGTTAAGGGCTAACAATTATCAATCATCAGATTTCGCCCAAATTTTCCACACACTTCTTCGTTGTTCGTCATTGCAATTGACTTCAACAGCATCTTTTAAATAAACAATACGTATTTATAGTCGATTTCATGCGAACCGTCATCATCATCATCATCATCATCATCATCATCATCATCATCATCATCATCATCATCATCATCATCATCTTCATCAGCTGCAACACAAGAAGAAGAAGCTCAACAGCATCAGCATATAACGGATGCTATTTCCCTTAGTTCCCACTTCCCCTTCACTTCCCGCTGTCCATATATTGAGCATTAGATTCTCTGCCTTGTTTTCTTTCATTTTTGCTGCTCTGCAAATTGTTGCGTTTAATTAAAAGAACGATACAAAAAATTGCAAATTGTTTAGAAAAAAAATTATCGCATTAAAATTTTTGACTGCGGGGCAAAAAGTCGAAAGCCATCGAGAAAAACTCGAGATTCTGGCGAATTGGGTTAATGCAACTTGTGTTTTTTATTAGCTCCTGGAATTCTATAGAGCACATACGACTCGGACTAACGCATCTAGATGAGAATGATATAATCAGTCTGATATAGAAGACGTTTCGAAATACAACACAAATATCAAAATTTCTTTGATCGAAATATATTTGTAAATTCGAAATGATTTAAGTAAATCTACACATTTGTTTTCATCTCTCTAGCTTTCAAATTATTTAATTTCACTGAATAATTAATAAGCTTAGAAATAGAATATATGTATAATTTTAAAAATATTCCTAGTTATTTTAAATTGCATAGAAATTTGATAAAATAGTTTTTGAGTTGAATTAGTTTGCTGTAAAGTTAATTTAAAAGTTTCCAAGCATTTATTTTATTAAGAAAAATAATAGAAAGTAATTTGTAATTTCGATGAGATTGATGGAAACTAAACTCGTGAACATACTAAGAAAAAAAAGAAACATTATTGGCTGTGTGCTTGTGTAAACACATTCTATTTCTGCTCGAGTTTAGTTTTTGTTTATGCTGAAGTTGAAAACTGAAAAACTTCATGCCATAAGTGCGGGTTTTGTATTAAAAAGTTCTAGATGTCTTATATCTTTTAGGCTGGTCTTACTTAGCTGACCTTCACTGTGCTGTACTAAAGTTTGAGAGGCATTACATATTTGCTGTCTCTGACTTCCGCCCTTTTAGATATTTTATTTAAAACAATTTCTTGAATCAATATTGCCCCAACACCACAACGCTGCTCGTCGTTGCACCACCAAACAGTCGAACCACCAGCCCTCGCTTAATAAAGCCACCGTTCGGTTCTGTTCTGTTCGTCGGGTGGGTCACCAGTTGGTGGTTTGCAGCTTGGAATGCTATGAAAATCCAAGCAAGAAAATAAATTGCTTTGCTCAATTAGCGGTTTTCTTTATTTTTCTTTTCTTTCTTTCCTTTTTTTTTTCTTTTTTCAAAGTTGCATTTCACTTGGCTTGAAGGCTTTATATCAAAAGAGAGTATTGTAACTTATAAATCAGACTATTATATCATCAAATAAAAATTAAATTTTAATTTAAAAATTTTATTCTATTTTATAATTTGTTTTATTAGTGTATTACATATTTCAGCTAAGTTTTCTTGCATCTTTCTTATTTGTCAATTGAAGCCAAAGACACGGCCTCAAGCTTAGATTGGGGCAAGATCAGCATACATACATATGTATACATATATCTATATATGTATGTTGCAGGGGAGGCGGAAGAACCTCGGCAATTAAAGGCGCGTCAAATTAGGGGCGCTGTTGTTTTTGGTAATCTGAGACAGCGTTTAAAATTGTGGCAGTCAATCGAGCTGTAAATTGCAGCGACAACAACAAGAACAACAACAGCAGTTTGAAGCGACAGCAGCTGTTGCAAGCGTTGCACGTGGTTCCGCTAGAGCAACGTCAACGGCAACAGAACTTAATTATAATACATAAGTAGCATATGACAGCATATAAGTTGTTGTTATCCAAGCATGGGAGATGGCACATCTGTGTGAGAGGAGGAGGAAGTTGGGGCAACCAGGCAGAAATCGGAGATTGGAGTTGAAGTTGCTGTTGTTGCTGTGGGAACTGGAAGCACGTCTGCCTCTTTTGGCTGGGCTGGCTGGCATTGTTTCAATGTCACGTCGCAAGCGCCAGCAGCCGGAAATGCAGTTGCAAGTTGCGCTCAGTGTTGCAAGTTGCATGTGCATGTGTGTGTGTGTGTGTGCGTGTGTGTGTGTGAAGTGGTGCCTGCCACTTGGGTGGGTGTCGCCGCCCAATGCTTCTCAGACACGAACGGATAAAGTTGAAGACGACAACGACAACGAGAACGAAGATGAAGTTTTTCTTATTGTTGTTGTTGCAACGACAACAACAACAGTCGTAGGGAAATGCGCTAATTATGTTGCCATTGCATTGTCTGTTGTTGCTGTTGTTGTTGTTGTAGATGTTGCCATTGTTGCCGCTGAGTGAGGCGACCTTGTTTGTGCGTTGCCCGCCCGACAGCAACAATCAACAGCAGCAACAACAATCAGCACCAACAACAACAACAAAGCCAACTTGCTGAATTTCGAGCTCAAGAAACAGGAAGAACTTCAGCGCTGTGCATATTACACTGGGAGAATTAACCCAGCCCAATATTCAGTTATAAAAAAAATCTATGTTGACTCTTCTTTCGCAACTATATTTCAATCAAAGTTAAGTGGTAAACTTGTATTTGTAGCTGTTACATTTAAATAAAATGTAGCT